>JAAGNO010011254.1:0-14715 GCA_033439905.1 Ceryle rudis
AATGAAAATAATAAATAAAATAAATAAATAAAATAATAATAAATAAATAAAAAAAAATATAATATATACAAATATCTATAAAACCAGTATGGAACCCAACCCCCTGATGGTAATTACATCACTATCACCACTGATGCTGTGGAGCAGGCACCGGGGGGTCTCAGACTGGGCCCCACAGCAGACAGGAGCTGTGGTAAGGAGCTGGATTCTGGTACTGGATTCAGGAACCCACCGATTGGGATCGAAGGCAGAACGGGCAGAGTCCTCCTTGGATGTTCTGGGGAAGGAACTGAAAGAGGACCTGAGCCAAGCCGAGCAAAGCTGGCAAAGTGATCCAAGAAGGGAGAAGAGCCCGGGAGCCCCCAGAGAGCTACAGACCCCCCAGATTCCTCTGCTTTGTACCAAATATGACGTATATGGGCTGGAATACCTTGTAGGTCAGTTTGGGGTCACCTGCCCTGTCCACTCCTCCCTGCAGATGCTGCCTTTCACTTTCCTGCACCCCCAGTGTGTTACACAAGATCCAGCAGTGGCCTTGGTCTGCACACCAATCCTTGGCAGTAACTCTAAACACGGGGTGTTATCACTGCCAGCAGCAGACACTGCCTGTGAAAACAGGCTGCTGACTTCAGACAGTGCAGTTAGTTAGAAGAACTGAGCTGAAAAGTAAAATCACTTAAACCAGGACAAGCAGTGAAATGGGCCCAGAGAGGCAGTGGGAGAATTTCTACCCTAGAGCCATTCAGAGCTCAAAAAGGTCCTGGGTGATGTGATCCATCTTTGAAGGTAGCCCTGCTTGGAGCAGAAGACCAAAGCAGAGACCTGCCTTGCACAGACCAGGAGACACAAATAATTCTGTTCAAAGTGATCCTAGCTAATCCATTTGGCAAGATGCGTTTATTTTTCTATACAAGTGTTTTTGAGTATGCAGCATTTCCAACTACAAGCCATCCTTTCTTCCTCTGTCTTATAAAAACCATAGCACTTGCTAGAAGTAAGAAGAAAAACCTCTCAGATGGTGAACACTGATCTCAATGTTACTTTTAAGGTAGGAGTTATTCTTGTTATAACACGTATATTACACGTATATATAAATATACCTTATGTATACAGAAGGTAGTGCCCCATGTGAAGTACTTTGTGCCCTTCTCACAAGAAGAGAGGTCCCATTAAAAGGTAATTCCACAAGAATTTGGCCCTTCAAGGAGAATCCTTTGTGCTGTATAAATGCTGCTCACATGGATGTGCACCAAGGTCTCTGAATGGAGGCATGAGGAAATACTTGTTCATGAAGCATGTTATTTTAGCAGCCCTGCTGATCTATTGCAGCTAAAAGGAAGAAGCTTTAAAAAAAGTCCACAAGGAATTCACTATAAATAAACACAAAATTAAATTGTTTTGAGAGAGCCAGTGCTAAATCTTTCTTTCAATAGTAACAACAGCAGAAAGCCAAGGCTAAGCCATGTTAAACGTCAGGCATAATCACTTACCTAGCTGAAGTGTGATATGTCTGATCAGCATTTCTGGCACTTCAGGTTTGCAAAAAGCATAAAATGTTACAAACACTTTTACCAGTTCCCTGTTCCTCTTTCTACCTATTGAGGTAAGTGCATGTGGCAAGATACCTGAGTAGATGTTTGCTCAAGCAGGTGGAAGATTACAGCAGTAACTTAGTTTGTCTGAAATGTGTAAATTATGATTTATCTGGAAATTAATATTAATACTTTAATATTACTTTAATATTTCAGACTGTTTACAATAAGAAGCATACAAATGATTGATCTAGACTTGTTTTTTAAAGACTTTTGAAAATATTATTCAGATGTTCCCTGTTGACTACAGTTTTGCATTCCTACTCAAAAAATTCTAAAATAATTTGTCATGTTTCTAAATGAGCAAGTATGCAGAATATTTGCTGAAATATGCAGAATGAATCTAAACTGTTGCCTCCCATGATGCTAAACAACTCACTGTATAACTAAAGAAGGGACATTTTGTGCAGAGTCAGACCTGTAGGAGATTGAATACTTTGGACAAAAGGTCCAAGGGCTTGGGATGGACTAAAAATGTCATGATACCTCACAAAACATAGCGGTATCTTGGCAAATGCCAGTGTGAACAGCTGTTGCCCATGTACATACCCCCTGTAGTTACAATCAGGTAAGATGATTATTTTGCAAAGCACATCCTGAACTTCTGTGTAACATTTCTGTGAGCTTGAAGCCTGCTTTCTTTGCAGAACTGCAGTATTCAAGAGTCCTTTCTGAGAAGTGGAAACCTCTTCAGCACTGCAAGCACTGCCTACTTGGCTAATGAATATGCAACACTTGCAAATGAATAGTGAATTCCTTTGAATTAATGGCATGGAGAAAGCCAGTATATTGGTAAAACATACAAAAGATGACATAGAAATCAAAAGCAACTTTCTGCAGATACTTCTAAGTTATGACAAGAAGGAGAGGTAGAAACACAAACTTTTTCATTTTCTCTTTCACAAAAGTGGTTAAACTTCTCTTCAAAGAACCACCAGACACTGTTTGTGGTAATCAAGCCTCCTGTGACATTGCACTTTCCCACAATTTCTCTTCTCCTTTTTTTTTATCTTTGAAACCCTTTCAGGGGTAAGGATGGTAGCTGACCATGCACAAAAAGACACCACATTTCTGTGATAAGAACAGTAATTTTAGGATATACAAAGTACCACAATGATAGTTTTAGAAGAAATGCATTCATGTTCTTTCTAACTATGTCAAAGACTATAATTGTCTTCCACTTGGGTAAAACATGAGGGACTGGGTCCACCTTTCAGTGAAGGCCTCTGTTGGAAGCCGCTATGAAATGCTAGATACTGGTTAAGAAAATAGTCTATGAAATTGATCTTTATGTTAGTTGTCAATTTTACTGAAGCAAAATGGCATCAGGACTGTCTGGCACTGTGAAACCGTGCTTTTGGAAGGATGCTAAAATAGTTCCTTCTAAAAGAAGCAAAGGGAGCATGTTTCAGAGCTGAGCAGAGGTGATGTCAGAGGGTCTGGAGCACATTGAATCAGCTCTTAGCCAGCAGCCCAAGATGGGTTCAGAGGAGTTGTAACAGATGATATCAGGTGCTCGGAGGCAGCCATTTCTGTTTCCATGGGAACAGAGATTGGCTCCTCACAGAAGGCAAGGTGATTTAAAAATTTTAAATTAGCACAGTTGTGGATAGTTTGAAAGCCCCTAACATTTCTGACATTGAAATTCCAATAACCATTTGTATGGAAACAGAAACAGCCGGTGCAGCTAACCAGCCAAAATGCTTGTACACTCTAGCCATGGGTTTCCTCTGGAAGTGGTTTTGTTGCTGCTGGTGGTTCTAGGCTTTAGGACTCAGCAACACACCAGAGGCTGAACTGCTCTAATTTTGAACATGACTGTGTTACAGCAATTGTGAAGTTGTATCTGTTAGATGTGATGTTATAGAGGCTTTGAAGGACTGAAGAAGTACCTTCTGTTCTCCATTTTCATTTCACAAATGATGATTTCAAGGGACCACAATATACCTGAGGAGTTCTGACAAAGACAGCCAGCTTAATACCTGTATTATCTGAGTATTCAGCATTTCTTTATATACTGCCTTAATACGTTTCAGAGACTCTCTTACCCTGCTCCTATGTAGACTAAAAGGTTTACTGTCTACTCATCAGACCGCCCAAAATCAGACACATTAACTGGGAAGAATGTCTTGCTTGAAGTCCTGGATGAGTGCAACCCTGTTTGTAGATGATATTTGTATATTTTAACTACTGTCAGGTCCAACAACAGATTCAAGCGGTACATTCTGCTGCCAAACAATTTACTCACTGGGAATAAAACCCGAATACTCTGGCCTGGAGACTGACTCTTGGCCTTACCAAACACCAAATCTGATTTTTAATCTTTCAGAGCAGTGGTGGGAAGGAAGCAGCAGGGGCTTTTGGGCAAGTGTTCTACTTCAGGCTTGACACTCCTGAATTTCTGAGTGGAGCTGCATGTAAAGACTAGACAAAAACTACATTTAAAGGGGAAGGAGGAAGAGATGAGAGGCCCTACAGGTTTCCAAAGCATCAAGCCTGTCGATAATCAAACAAAAAAAGCAAGTGGCTGATCACTTGTCATTGCCACCCTCATCCCACTCACCACAATGATAATAGTCTAACCCCCTTGCCCCCTGAAAATGTTTCTGTTTGGCACGAGTGTGTCTATATAACTATTTTGTAGGAGAAAATTTCATGAAGTTCAACATGGTTTCAGCAGATGGCATTATTGTAGCTAGTAGTGTAGCAAGATTCACTGATTTTACTTCCCTTCCCTCAGCCCCACAGAGCTCCCTCCCGGGCTCAGCCTTTCCAGCATTCATACAACTCTAGCTGCTCACATCAAAATATCTACCCAGTCATGAGATACAGCATTTAAGAACTGGACGCTGTGGTTTTTTATTCCTATTTAGAGGATAGGTTTAGGAAGTTTTCTTCTCCAAGTGCAACGTTCTTCATGACAGTTTTACAAAAGAGTCACAAGACTATCCCTATACATTTGGTTGGGAAAGGAACAAAGACGAGTTTTTGGAGCAGTCAGGAGGCTGGTGTGTCTCTTAAGTAAATGTTTTTGTAAATGTTAGGTAAAAAGTTCTCTTGGGAGCTGACATTTCTGGGTCCTATTTCAAGCTATGCTAAACAATACAAGCTTACAACAAGTAACTGCATCCTACAAACCAGCAGTAGTAGTAGACCAGCTCAGTATAAATTTAGCAGATGCTCCCCGCAAGGTATTTAGGTATGCTCTGGTGCTTTGGCTTATGGAAGAAAAGGACAACCACCCAGAGAAGTCTCCCTCATCAGCATCCCACTAACCCCATCCCAGGCCTTCACCTCTGGCACTGACATATTTGCCAGGGCTGCCTGCTATAGGTTTCAGTTTCTTCACATGCAAAACCGAGATAATGTTCTTCTTCCAGAGCCCTGCAAACCTGACTACCCCTGCAAGGCACAGCACCCTCTGAACATAATCCAGCAACACCGGGACACATGAGCAACAAGGCCAGTGTCTGCCCAACAGCTCTGCTTCATCAGAGCCAGGGGCTGCAACCCACACCAGCCAATTTCTGACAGCTCATCAAAATACCTCAACTAGGAACACAGTTGGTCTAGGCTCTTCTGCAGCCAACGGTAAGCGATAAACTCATCCACAGTGCAAAGCTACCTGCCCGTGCTTATGGAATGTAGAGAGGCAGCCCTGGCTGCTCCTACGGGAGGGGACTGCTATACCAGTACTGTTGGGTGGGACAGATGCAGGCACAGAGCTCAGCATAAGATTCAGTGAAATAACTGACTTTTTGGTTGGACGCCAAAACTAAAAATAATGAGAAAGTAGTGTATCATTTCAGAGGGCCAGAATGCACTCGGTGTGTTTTTATGAAGCCCAACAGGAGCAAAGCTATCTGTTTAAAAATAAAGCAGCAATTTGGAAATAGTAAAGGAAACATTTAGTTCTAGAAAGGCCGAGATAAAGCATTCTTAAAAAGATTATTTTTTCTTTTTTTTTTGGGGGGGAGTTTGTTTGTTTTGGTTTGTTTGTTTGCCTACAGATCTGGTATTATGACTAGTACCCATGCCCTCAAAATACATTTTTTCAGGGAATTTTCCCTTCTGGAAGAAAGCTTCACTCATTCCTTCTCAGCACCCTCTGCAAGTGAATCCTCACATTTCTCCTTCGACCATTCTCACACAATGGTTTTTTTCCTGCTGCTGATGACAAAGCAGTTTCATACCTCTGGCCCTGCAAACTCTTTTTTGTCCTCCTTTGCTTGCATTTCATTTTCCCTTTCAAACTGCACATTCCCTGTCTTCTACTGCTGCAGGGACAGTAAGAAAAAAGCAATACCCAGGCATCAGGAGCCACATAAATTAGTTATAGCTAAGTAAGTCCTGATGTGTTCTTTGTATGGAAGGACACACCATTGCATAGGCAACCACAGCAGGAGATTTTTCTTTTTGTTTCTCCTATATCTTCTGAAAATAATAGCATTTTACAACACCGAATCCTTAAAACATCACAAGGAGGTGAACAGAGGCAACCTCACTTGCAGGACAGGTGTTTTGAAAAGGGTTTTGTGGAAGCATCAGACATAGTACCTTCTGATCAATACTTCGCAGCTGCACAGTAGCAGATGGGTTAGCTTATTTAACTAGCTGTGTGAAATACTTATGTCATCGCTGTGCTGTGTGTAGTGCTGGGCACACTGCTGGTTCAGACGGCTGTGAAGCTTCACTTCAGGTCCTGGTGCTAATAAACTCTTATCCCTCCTACCACAAGTTTTTTTTCAAGCATTTGGATTTTACTTCTGAATTTCACATATCCTCTTTATTCATATAAACATTTACATGAGGGCATGCAAATCAGAGATTTTTCTCTATATAGACATACAGGTATCTAAAAGTGCGCAGACACCTGCACACTGTAGTGTTCTTAATTTAACCAGAGCCTTAAAAAGCCTTTTCAGTTGCAAAATGCTATGGCTATGCTTCCCATGTGCCAATACATGGGCCTCTGACAGCCCCAGAAGGTACTGGGAAAATGTGTCACGTACATTTCTTTTGCTTCTTTTTCTTTGTAAGAGCACAGTGCTATATGATATTTTCACTCTAATTTCCTCTGCAGTTTACCTCATTGTATTGTGCTGGTTTCCTTTGCATTTTAATTGCTCACTGTCCCCTCCTGTAGCTGATTAAGTCATATCATCACCAAATTAAACTATTTCTTTTCCTGTTTTTTTTTTTTGTTGTTGTTGTTGTGGTGGTGGTGGGTTTTTGTTGGTGTTGGTTTTGTTTGTTTGTTTTGGTGGGTTTTTTTTGTTTTGTGTTTGGTGTCTTTTGTTTGTTTTGGTTGATTGGTTTGGGTTTTTTTAATTTGCCAGCCACTCACTTGCACACATAGCAAGGAGTAGCATGACATCATTTCACATCTCCTTGCTTCCTCATTTCAATATTAACTGTTTACCAGAAGGGAAACTGGTTTGGGGTTAGGGTGCTGAGTGTGTGCATGTCTCTCTGTGTGAGCAAGAGCTGTTTTCCCCTCTGTCCCTTCACAGCCATAGGTCATTACGCTGAGCTGCCTGAAACAGCCCAATGCTATTTTTCACCAGCTTGACTTCAGAAGTGACAGGTCTGTGGATGTGCTTCACTTTCCGCTTTGGCTGGTCTCTAGCAGCAAAGCTCAGTGCTGTAGCTGCTGCTGCTGCTCTCCTCCAAGAACCAACTTGCTGAAGGATTCCTCCCCCTCCACAGAGAAATAATAATGACACAGTTGCAGTTTAAAGATGCATTTTGGGTAAGTGAGCATTTCCTATGTGATTCCTATATTGAACATGTTTGTATTTAAAAATCTTTTAAACTACAGCTTAGTTCTATATATACTTTAAAACTAATTTAAACCCGCTCTGTGTTTTAAATTTAGTTTAGTAAAAAAGAAGATTTATCTCGATGCAAAAGCATGCTGTTTGGTAGTGTATTTGATCCTAGGGAGAAGACAACATTTTCAATAATTATACCTAATGCGCATAAAACAATTGACATCCCCAGTTCCCATGCTAGGTCCAGAAACTACTTTTGTAAGGGACACACGTTTGTCTGTCTCATAGTCCTAAGAACCCCTTCTTGCAGCGAGTGTCCTCTGTTTTAGGAGTGGCTCCTCTGAGCAGACGAACTGTTATTAACGGCAGTCTGCATTCTCTCATGTTTGCTGGTAGAGCAAAGTCATCCAGCTGCATGCACAATGCTACTGCTCACCCCTCTAGATTCCCTGCCTGCTCTTGGGTGCAGGAGGTGCCCAGGAGCCACACAGCAGCACAGGTAGACAAAACTAGCAGCGACACTTGAGAATTAAGCCCGAACACTCACAACTGGCTTAAAAACAGTGAATGCTAAAGCAAGCAGATATGCTCCCTTCTTGTTATTTGACTTTTGGTTAAAGAATCTTTTCATGTCTTGTCTTTAAGCTCTTCCTCTGTGGTTGTAAGATAAAAAGACCCATCATTTCTGCCTCAAGGGTCATCTGAAGTCCTCTTACAATTGCTTCTAGAGTAGAAGTTTTAAGGAAAAAAAGAACCCAACAAAATCCTAACGTTGCAAATTTGGTTAAACAAGGATGTTCTTTGGTTGCCTCTTGTCTAAGCAATTATTTTCCCAGCATCTATGATTGACTTAAAGACAGATCTGAAGGCCTATGAATTCTTCCTGCCATTTTCCTATCAGGCCAAATAGAACAGACCCTTCACTTGCAGTTTGTGCTTTCCTTCTGTTCACCTGGTCTTCAGGGTAAGCCCTCCCTTGGTATGAAACCAAAGGGCAGATGCAAGAACACACTGCAATGAACCACCTTCCTCCTGACACTTCAGGAAGCCCTCCCCACCCCCACTCCTGTACCAGATTTGAACAGTTAAAAAAAAAAAAATTTAGTGAGGAAATACAGAAGTTAATTTTGATGTTAACCCTAACTGTGCCACACCTACACAAGATTCTCCATGCCTCCTCTTTCATACAGCACAGTCCAAGGCACAGGGTAGATCACAGCTGCAAGCCAGCGCTAGCCTGGGAGCTTCAACTTTCAAATTTCCAGGCTTCCTTTATAAAATATGCACTCCGACTTTTAGAACTGGTACATTGGATATATTTACTTTTCAGGGTCTTGGTCTTTAGTAAGAATAAATCAGGTGTACTCCATGGACTGGAGTAAGGTTAGGGTGATTAATGCCAGCTGACAATCTGGCCAAGCCAGTTTTTTACGGTTCTTCTTCCCTGAACTCCTCTCTTGTCCTTAGTCAAATTAATATGACTCTAATCCTTGCTTAGCTTTGAAGCTCACACCTTCCTTAAAGGAAAGTACTTGCGTTTTTAATGTTGTTCAGCTGGAACCATTGTTTGCTGAGCTTGATGAAGAGGGCAGAAATATATCCAGCTGCAGGATGGTAGTTTTTGCTATGCAATAATAAGTCTTTTAAAATGAAAACTTACAGGATATTGCACAACGCAGCAGAAGAGTACAGCTTGCCCCCCAGATCACAAGACCAGCAATTATTTTTTGCATTCTTACAGTTCTGTTATGCCCATCAGTGAATGGAATTTACTCCATTTGCTTCAGAGAGCAATTATCACCTTTATTTAATTTGTACCATGAATGGAAACCATCTTTATGGTTAAAACCAAAAAATACATATGCACTGTAGCAGGTCACTCAATACAGGTCCCTGAGCTCCAAGACTTGCCTAAGGACACTGCTGCACACCCTCTCTGTGAGTCACCCTGACAAGGTAAACACTAAGCAACAACTCCTTGCTCTGAGTACACTTTTAGACAGGCAGAAGTTTCTTCAGTTGCTATCACAATGTAAAATATGTAAAGAAAACCTAAAAGCAGCAGATCTTCCCCAAGTAGCAGAGAAAGAGCACCATTCATTCCTCCCCAAAATGCCTCAAACTCTGTAAGAACAGGGTGTGCTGCCTTTCAGGAAAATACAAATTGTTCCTCACAAGAGGTGTTAAGTTTTAATCTCTCTTTTCCCTTATTAAATGTAGCAGTGATAGTACTATACTAAAAGGTCTATGCTTGTGCTATGGTTTTTATTTTCTTTGTAGCAAGGCCTGGGCTAAACCCAGTATATTTTGAATTAAAACTTTTGCTCTTATGTCCTCCACACAGTCCATGATGGCTTAAGGCAAAGGTCCTCAAAGCCTCCACTAAAATGTGGTCCTTAGCAGAAGTTTTCTAACCTCTGATAATATTTTTTTTTTAAATATTACTAAGATGAAAATACAAATCGGTTTTGATAGCCAGTGCAGGGAAGTTGCTAATGGATTAATATTCTGCTGGATTTCGTTCTGCTGAGGTTTAACAAGGCCAAGTTCTGGGTCCTGCACTTCAATCACAACAACCCCAGGCAACCCTACAGGCTTGGGGAGGAGTGGCTGGAAAGCTGCCAGGCAGAAAGGGACCTGGGGGTGCTGGTGGACAGCCAGCTGAACATGAGCCAGCAGTGTGCCCAGGGGACCAAGAAGTCCAACAGCATCCTGGCCTGCATCAGAAATAGTATGGATTAGGGAGGTGACTGTCCCCCTGTACTTGGCACTGGTGATGCCACACCTTGAATACTGGGTTCAGTTTTGGGCACCACAGTACAAGAAGGACATTGAGATGCTGGAGCAGGTCCAGAGAAGGGCAACAAAGCTGGTGAGGGGTCTGGAAAGCATGCCTTACGAGGAGAGGCTGAGAGAACTGGGCTTGTTTAGTCTAGAGAAGAGGAGACTGAGAGGAGACCTTATTGCTCTCTACAGCTACCTAAAAGGAGGTTGTAGTGAGGCTGGTGTCGGTCTCTTCTCCCTAATTACTAATGATAAAACGAGAGGAAATGGCCTCAAATTGCTTCATGGGAGGTTTAGATTAGATATTAGGAAGAAATTCTTCACTGAGTGGTTAGGAACTGGAACAGGCTGCCCAGGGAGGTAGTGGAGTCATCATCCCTGGAGGTGTTTAAAAAGCGAGTGGATGTAGTACTTGAGGTTATGGTCTAATGGATAGAGAGATGTTGGGATGACGGTTGGACTCAATGATCCTAGAGGTCCTTTCCAACCCTAAAGATTCTATGATTTCTGTACAAACATAACAGACGTTACCTTTCTTCTCTAGCATCCTATTAGACAGGTAGGTAAATTCCCAAGTTAATGGGGAGCACGGCTGCAATACCACCTCAGTTTTGTGTTAACAGTGCTATGTGATATTAGGGGGTTTTGTTACAAAAACACACTAACCAAGAAAATCTTTCCCCTTCTGTCACAAATACTGTCTCCTTCTTAGTCTCATTCTATGCTTTTCTACTCATTGTTTGCTTTTCCTCTGAATTTCTTGTCACTGCCTTTTCCTTCTATTTTGTTTTTCTCCAACACTCCACTCAAGTGAAATGCACCTATTTCTGGACAAGAGGTATGTAGGTGCTTACTGGCACCATTTACTGGCTTTGACTTACTCACCTGAGAAAGGTTTGTTTTGCGGTAGGCTCCAAAGTGCCCAAGAGTTAAGTGAGAGCAAATCTCTTCCTTTGGGCAGCTTCAAATCAAACTCAAGTGGCCAGGTCAATTCTGAAAATGTGTCATGGGCTCCTAAGGTGCTTAGGACTTCAAAACCAAAATGCTTCAAGTGTGAAATGCCTGTTCATTCTCAGCTGTGGGATAAGTGCAGGGCTCTTATTGAAAAGCATGAGTGAGATGGAGATACGGGTCAGCAAATACGACGCAGGCCTTGAACATGAGATAGCAAGATTTGCCTCCCTGCCTCCTGCAGACTTCTCCTGACTCCATTCCTGCCTATGCAATACCTGTGACTATGGTCAGACACTATGGTAGTGGGAACCATGACAGTGCTTAAGATATAGAGCCTGTTATAAACAAAGATGCTTGATGAATCTTTCTTGTTTTGAATTCAGGCTGTATTCTACATCAGGTTCAATGCAAAGTTGATTTTATAGGTGAATCTCTCACCTGTTACTGCAGCTTTTTCATACAGAGGTTTATTATATATGCCAAAAAGGATATAATTTGTTTCATAAATAACTTCTAATGAGAGTCTTAACTATGGTACAAGAGTGCAGAAATGATTATAAAAGTCACAATAAAACTATTCTCTAGACTTACTAGCAAATTACTGTAGAAATACAGTATCAACTGCCTTACGCAAAAAAAGGAAGTCTTTTTTATACCAGGAGCTATGGTGCTTTCCTGTAGAGGTTACGGTTTACAGGGCCTGTTGCTTTGAAGCAGGACTGTGAGGTGGAAGTGAGACTGGGCAGGTTTGTCAGGAGGGAGGAACCAGGGCTGGTGAGGTCTCCTGCCAGCCTCTGGTGCCCAAGGCACAGCTGAGCTCAGGCAGGGGAGGACGTGGCTGAAAAACCTTTCGCCCTGGCATCTCAGTTTTGCAAGTAGCTTGCCACCAAGTTTCATTCGAATTAGATTGCACCAGTTGCATCTGTATCTACTGACAAAAGGCAAATGAAAATAAATAATCTCATAGCACCCTGGACACAGACAGGCCAGGCTCTGCTGTGGGTACCTATTGCACCTCTCTGAATGCCAGAAAGTGTGGCTAGAGGCAGATGTGTGGCTGTGGCCCTGCTTATGTCCAGGGCAAGTCATCATGGGTGGATTGGTGTGGAAATGGGGAATAAAGAGGGAACCAACTTGGAAAAATTGAACTGATCACCCAGCTGATGTGTGTGTTTGCTGTGAGGTTAACTTCACTTCCACAGAAAGGGCTGTCCTTTTCTTTTTTACATATAATTTCTTCCTACATTCCCCCAGCCGATCTGGGAGGGACGCTCAGCTCACTGGGGCAATGAGAAGTATCCATGAAGGGGATGCAATCTCACAACAGTCATTGAAGCCACAGGAAATCATACGTAGAAAACCTGAGTAGTCATTGTGGCTATGGAAACACTGATGCTTCACAAATCACTTCTGAGCAGAGCACAGCAGCTAAAATGAAGCTCAAATGAACTTAACACTCCTAGCAGAGATATCGACAGTGAGGCAAACACATCAGTGGCTACACTCATCTCCTGTATTCCTAAAATAGCACCGAGGCAGATCTGTGAGGAACCAAGTACAGCATGTTCGGGGTGGTTCTTTTCCTTGGTGATGAGCTCAAATGGAAGAACTAGAGTTTTAAGTCTGCACGTTTTGGTTTGCAGCTCAGTTAGGGCCTGCATGTGGCACATCAGGCTGAGCACCTTCTCTAGAAGGATGAAGAGGATCTGGGGAAGGTTTAAACGCAGTAGGCTAGTCCTAAGGCTGCAGAAATCTTTCCAGACCAGGTAGAGTAATGGGTTTATGGAAAGCTCATTTTAAGTCAGTGACTGAAATAATTAGACAATTAAATAATTACATTTTATTAAAATTTTCTGATGACCATGCTACAACTGGGGACCTTATCTAGGGTTCTGAGTGCTTAAAATGGTCGATTGATGAAGTCACTGTGACAATTTTGTTAATATTTTTACACAGTTATATCTGGTTTGATCTCTTCTGCTTTGCAAAAGTTGTTTGGTTTTGCTTGGGCTCAGATAAATGGAGGATTCTTACTTATGCCAGCTTTAGCTGTGCCATGTGTATGCATTTCAAATATGGAATAGGTGAGTCATCAGCTTTCTTCACCCACATGTACACAGACATTTACGAACACGACCTAAACGAGTATTTGTCACACACGGCTTGAAATGGATCCTGTGGTTCTGTAACTGCGCTTCATGCAACAATCAGAGAGGGTGACCTTTGGTTTGCTAAAGCAGCCTGTGGAGATGCCTTTTCTGATGGTAGTCACAGAATAGCTGAGGTTGGAAAGGGGCTCTGGAGATCATCCAGACAGCCCCCTGCTTGGTGCACCATGTTTTGAGTATCTCCAAAGATGAAGACTCCACAACCTCTCTGGGCAAACGGGTGCAGTGTCTCACCACCCTTCCAGCAAAAACCCTTACCTTTCAATGAGACTTCTTGTATTTCAATTTGTGCCCACTGCCTCTTGCCCTGTCACTGGGTACGACTGAGAAGTCCTGGCTCCATATCCCCTCCTCCCTTCGACCAGGTTTTTATACACCTTCAGCCATCTCTTCTGCAGGCTGAACAATCCCAGCTCTCAGTCTCTCCTATTGCAACACAGATTCTCCAGGGTGAATGTCAGATTCTCCTGCTAAATCTCATTTCAGCATATTTTTTTTCTTTGAAGGACTGGGTGATTCATGACCCTTCCCTTTCCTCTCATAAGGCCTGTGCTCCCGCAATGCAGCAGTGCAGAGTTGCACTGCTTCTCCTTCTTCAAAGTTTACAGTCACTGCCCTTGCGCTGCTTTGCAGGCACAGTGGAAGACTCTGAATTACTTGTATGGAAGGCAAATTAGGCTGCTTCATAAACAGATTTTTTTTTTTTGTTCAGTTGGTTGGGTTTTTTTGTTACTCTACAGCTCCTTTTAGCTCAAAAAGACATTTTTAATGATTTTGTTTTCATGCCAGACTGCAGCAAGGTAGATTCTGTCTGGCAGATGGCACAGAAAACATTTCTTTCATCTCATGTTTAATCTAGGTCTTGTAATAAAACTTTTCTCAGCAGCCACAGTTCAGTAACATACAAAGTTCACTGTGTTGCTCCGTAAGAATATGGAGATTTGAGGCTGGGACAAGGTGAGGGCTGAGGGGCAGAGCTCTGCACAGGGAACACTCAGAGTTGCTCAGGGTGTCAACATTAAGAAAAAGAGGTTTAAAATATGCATTTAGATCCCAACAGCTTTTCAGTTCCCCAAATAATTGCTTCCTTACTATAAGAGGAGTTTATTACTTCTTCTAAGTGGTGGGAAAACAAGAATGAGGAATTGAAAAGTTCCATAGTAAAACACTCTTGGTGCAACTTCACTTTTTCCTTGAAAGGAAAGACAACAGTTATTTACTCTTGGTCTTGAGAATTAAATGAAAAACTGAACACCTTGGGCTGTTTAGAGATATCAGCTTCTGTTGTTCTCTTCAGAAAAAAAATATAAACACAAACTTTTTTTTTCTTTAAAGTAACAACTTTTCAAACCAAGATGCTATTTGGCAGTGCTCTCAATTTGTCCAGACCTAATTAATTCATAAAAAAAAAAAAAAAAGAAAAAAAAAAAAAAAAAAAAAAAG
>JAAGNO010011254.1:22616-49146 GCA_033439905.1 Ceryle rudis
AGGACCAGAGGGAATGGATGCAAGCTGCACCAGGGGAGGTTTAGGCTGGATATTAGGAAACATTTCTTCACTGAAAGTGTTATCAAACATTGGAATGGTCTGCCCAGGGCAGTGGTGGAGTCGCCATCCCTGGAGGCATTTAAATGGCGTGTGGACCTGATGCTTAGGGACATGATTTAGTGGTGAGCTTGCAATGTTGGGCTAAAGGTTGGACTAGATGGTCTCGAAGGTCTCTTCCAACCAAAGACATTCTGTGATTCTCTGTGATTCTGTGAAAACCCAGTATCTCAGAAAAGGGCAAAGGAGGTCTGATTGGAATCAAGAAGAGGTTGAGAGAGGATGCAGGTGTACAACACATGAATGCAGAAAAAGCTGCTGAAATGAAAGGGAAATTTATGTGTAACTAAACTTAGGCCTAAATAATTTATGGCTACATTGTGGATGGAAATTAAGACGCAGTGGTGCAGGGTGAGCAACCACTTGTCTAAACCTGGCCTACAATTCCTCTTCCTCCTTGCTGTAGCCTGTGACATGCTAGTGGACTTGCTGCTTACTCACAGCCGGATCTGCTGCCTGGAAGGCTGAGGCAACCCTGGTTTAGATTTCAGATGCTATGATTTCTGAACTCCGGCTTCCACATTCTTCAGGAACACATAATGAGGACAATACTGCAGATTTTGAGATGGATCCCCCCAAAATGAAGAAAGATTAAATGAGTACCTGTGGTTGAAAGTCCTTTTTAAACCTGCATTTAGCTGAAGCCAAATCCCTCTACAACAGTCAGGCCGAGGGACAAAACTCAGATGGCTCTAGCAGGCAGGAAATGATGTCTCCATCAGAGCAGATTCCATCTCTCCTTCAGATGCAGCTGCAATGGCTCCATTTTTAACAAGTTCAAGTCTTACTTGTGTTAACAGGTAACAGACAGAAAGCAAAATTATTGAGTAGGGCACTGGCTGTTTGCACTTGGCATAGCTGCGCACACAAGAGCACAGAATGGATAGTGAGAACACTACTCCCTTACCCTGCTTGGTAGAAGGCCTGTGATCTAAGAATGTGCAAGTGCTACTACAGACTTCCCATTTAAACAGGTATTGTTCTATATGCATTACAGGGCTAAAATATCCCTATAGTTACAATAAACAAAAGCTGGCTTTTGCATTTCTAAATTCACTGAAGTATGGAAGTAGGAAGGCAAAAAGAGCGCAGAATCTGTTGTGAGCAGTGGAGAGCAGCACTAACCTGTTCCCTTTGCATTAGGGCCAGTAAAAAATGTGGGTGCTTGTCCTAGAGGCCAGGCTCTTTGCAGCACTCTAACAAGACTGCATGCTCAAGTGCCCAACAGTCGCTTGCCAGAGGTTCCTTCCCGAGGCCCTAAACTTAAACAGCTGTCTTCTTCAGTCAGAGTGAAAAGCAATAAACTAACACATTTATTAAATGCTAACTGCTTAGGGGACAGTGGATAGATATATAAGCTGTATTCAGTTTGTATATAAGCAATTGTATTGTACATAAACTGCTTGAGGGAAGGAACATACTCGTTCTCTTTATGGTTACACAGTCCATGATTTTACCATAACACTAGAACATAAAGCCCATATAACATTCACCACTACCTTTTCAATGACATTATCACTATATACTGGTTAACTGAGGCTCTCAAAGTAAAAATGGCTTGTCCTGATCTTGTTGTGAGTCAGTGGGAGGACCAGGGGTAGAGCATAGAAATCCTCTCCCAGTGCCACACTCAGAGCACGCTGCAATTTTAGTTCCTTCCCTTTCTGGGCTCCCAGCACTTCCTCAGCAACATTGACTTTGTTGAGACTCTGATTCAGTGTTGATACACTGTGATCTGGAAGTTGGGAAAAAGATGAAAGGAATGCAAGACAAATTGTTTTTCTTCTCCTTACTCACATATTGTTGTCTGAGATGCATGGGGGTCTGTTTTGGTGGATCATGGGGATTGGGGTAAGGCTGACACATGGTAAATGCAAGAGCAAGGGAAGCAGGACTCATTGGCAAGTGTCTCAGAAACACACAGGCTTTCTATTTCCTGCAAACCCAATGTTCACATTCCTAAGCTCTCCACATACCTATCTTGTGGTTTTGGTTTGTTTTGTTTTTTTTTTTTTTTTTAAAAACCCCACTCTACCACGTTTAAATTCTACCAGATAGACTGATTCAAACACTGAGAAGAGCTGTTACAGCAATCCCAAAGGAAGACATAACAACACATCAGAACCCAAGGGTTGTCTAACAGCAAACTGTCTCCCTGTGTTATGAAACCTGCCATTAAAACCCCCCACCGCTGACCAGGTGGCACAACCACTATCCCATATACTGATACTCATGCAACCAGAAGATTCCTTCACTTCTCCACTCACATCTAGGCAGTAGGTCACTGTCTTACTGAGAAGTCTGTGGCAGTGAGTTGATTCTGACCATTCTTTTTAGAAAATGTGTGGTAAGAGTAGCTGTTGTCCTCAAGAGCTACTATACATCTCTGCTTTGCAAAGATCCCACACCCAATGCTAAACATGACTTCCTCAAAAACACAACTAGTGCTGCTTTCCACACAGCAAAATTTGCAACCCATGTCACTTTTTCAGTATTAAAAATCAAACTTATTTTAATAAAAACTTTTACAGATTTTCATTTTGGAGAAACCTCACCCATATTTGCGCCCTTAGCCCTGCCTGAGCCATCATCTCTCTGCACAATTCTAAAGGTCCATTTGGATCTTCTGAAAAGTTAATTTGCTCCTGACAGTAGGTGCCTGGTAAACCTGCAAATTATGCACACAAATTAGCTCAAATCTTTATCTTTCTGTCTTCAGTGCAGTGAGTTCACCTTCCACACGGGCTATGAGGTGCTCATACAGCGTCTGTTGGATGGCAGGAAGATGTGCAAAGATGTGGAGGATTTGCTCAAGCAGAGGTAAGAAAATCAGAGTGCAAAAAGTGTGAACAGCCTCCATGTCCTCTCCTGTTTGGCATCTGGAAAGGCATAGTAGGCTGTTTCCAAGTTTGTTAATGATACTAGTTACATAGAAAAGCCTAAGTGATTTGACTCCTAGCCTTTTGATGTGATTTGTGGAGGTAGAAAACAAATAGAAATTTCAAAGATTTGAGAAGAGAAGTTTGAAAGAATCAGAAATCCAGAGCTCCATTAAGATCCAGGTCATTACTGGTACAGAATTAGATGGTAGCACACACATACACAAGTAGTGTTACTGAGTTTCGCCTTTTACAGGGAGCAAATAACTTGCATGATTTTCTTTCTCTTTAAACTTGCTGTTGCCACAGACACCGTTTCAGTCTCCTGCAACTACCAAATCCAGAGTATTTTCAAATACAATGCTACGTAAGATTCTACCAAAAGCCTTTCCCAGACACCCAAGACAGCCACATTGCTCATCAGCCTTACCACCCTTTGAATAACAACGTTGTAGTTTACGTTTGTCCTTTACGTGCTTCTTGGGTGCCACTCAGCAGCAGCTATGGGCAGCTGACATTTTTGTGGGTGAGAAAATATGTATTACACAGCTGCTCTGACTCCTTTGCCATTCATTTTTGTACTTCTGACTTAGAAAACTATATCTGAAATCTGTTTTGGTTTTTAAGTGTCTGGCTTTCAACAGTTTCAACGTGTACCATGAAACACACAGATGCTCATGCATGGCCTGTAGGAAAGACCACACAATACAGATTATATATTCAGCATGTAATCCTAGAGCAGTTGATCTCAGAACTGTCTCCTCGTAAATGTTCCTCTGCCTTCCTTAGTCACAGCCTGCTTTTTCTTCCCATGCTGTCCCCATCTAGTTTTCTGGATTCAGGTTAGTTTCCTGAAGGCTACTTTTCAAGCACTGGAACTTTCAAGGAGATGTGAGCTGCCAAAGCTCACTATTACATGGCATGTGAAGAGTATCACATCAAAATCTGAGGCTATTTGAATTGCTTTTCTTGACCACCAGTGAACAGTAACTTAGCTTCAACTATTTAAAATAGCTCCTTTGTGACTCATAATTTACAGAGATCAGAACTACACTGCAGGCTTCAGGAAGGCTCTGCACTGCAGCATGTGTCTGATGCTGCCTATGCCTGTGTTTCCTTCCAAAATATTGCAGAGGTTTCTGCAAGTTGCAGGAGGAGGTTCTTACTCATTTGGGGTGGAGGCATAAAAGACTTTCCACAAAGAAAACATACATGTACAGTCCTTTTCAGATCTGAAAGCTACAAGAACAGTTGTTTCCATGCACTTTTGTACCCCCCTGCAACATTCCAGTGAGTGTGCATGAGTGTGTGTGCCTTGGTGTGTACATGCATCTTGGGGGAGGAGGATAAAGGAGAAACAATAGCAGGCATTGAGTTGCTAAAAGAAGGTGTTATTTCCAGTTTCTGGAAGATGTTTGTTTTGCCTTGTCCTCATGTCAATCATGGAAATACCCTAGGAGGAGATCAAAGCATATTCCTAAAAGCTGCTCGTATCATGGGCTTCATGCCAGAATTTCAACAAGGCCTCCTGCATCAGCTGCCCCAAGTCCTGAAACCAACTGCCCTGGCTACACTAACACTTGATGAGCAGCATTACATCCAGGTCGATTACTTTTGCTCACAAACACCCCTGCCTAGTCCAGAGGAGGGCCTAAGAGACTGGGGAATGAGAAAACAGTTGTAATTAAGAACAAAGCCCCGGATTTAAATCACAAAATATGGTCCAGTTCTCGATGGCTGCAGGGAAACCTAGAAGCTGTGTGCAAGAGACCTGGAAAGAGGGAAAGGCAGCACCAAGATGTGAAAAGATGGTGTCAGCCTCCTGTCACACTCCTCTGGCCCTGGGATAGTCCAGTCCCATGCCTGAGGTTTCAGGGAGATTTGACCCAAGGGTTTTGCAGGCTCTGGGAATGGCTTAAGAGCTGACTATCCTTTTTTTTTTTCCTGCGGCATACTGTGTGCTGAGCGAGCAAAGTGGGACTGTAGCACTGGAGTTATTCTCACTGCTGTACACCCACCAGCACTAAGCAAAGTGTACACAGAAGTGTTCTTGTTATCAAAATCAAAAGAAAATCTCTTCTACTTCTGCAGTATTATTTGTCTCTGGAGTATGCTTCCATTTGGATGAAATTTCATTCATCCAACATGAAAATGAAGTGGTACCTCTGTGTGGCCTGTCAAGACATTTTGCACCCCATTCTTCTAGAAGGAATCCCAAAGCAGTGATGCAGGAACTCTCCACTAAAACACAGCCATTTCTAGTGCAGGACCAGCTGTATGTGCAGCATTAGACATGTGGAAGCCATGGACAGAGGCCAAGAACAGCCTCCACACCAGGCTGTGGTGACTGTCAGCTGCTGTACCACCAGCACTGCTATTTTACCAGCCTGACGGATCTCCCTGGACTGGGGGAAAGTCCCCAGGACAAGCCTGCCCCAGGTCACAGAAGATGGTTGCAAACCAGGGAAACTGCACCAGAGCCACTGGTACAGATGGTCACAACACAAGGTGCTTACAGCCACCTGACACAAGGAGCAGTTGAAAGGGTGGAAGGATGTTCTCAAACAGAGACCCACCCCAACAGCTGCCATTCTGCAAAACTGAAAGACCAGCCCTCAAACCACTAATTCAGCAAACAGCAATAATAAGGCACAGCGTGGCCAGGTAGGAAGGTGGATAGAAGAGCAAACCAGCGGGGCTGCATGGCCTTGCATCCACATCAAAATTCCCTTTTTGAACAAAGAGTACATTTCTTTAAGATGTCGAGTTTCAGGCTCAAAATTGTTTGCAATGCTTTGAAACCCCTTTCGAGAACTAGACTTACTCTAAGGAAAATCTCCACCAAATCCTAGCACCAGACTCTTGGTTCATTTTTCGTTATTGACAATTATTTATTAGTGAGTTTTTAGGAGCCACTCAAATACTGAAAACTCAGTTCTGCACCAGTCTTGCACTCAGGAGAAAGAGAATAACACATTTAGTACAAATACTTTTTTTTCTTTAAACAGAGAACAGAAATCTCTTTCAGAGCTGGGGGAGGGGAAAACAGTAAAGAAATAATTGTATTTCTTTATTAACCATAGCAACAGAACTACTTTCCTGAGTCACTAGTTACAGTTCCCCATTAGGTGAGACATCGCGTCGTAGTCCCCTCCACGAAACTGTCACAGGCTCACCTTACCATTACCACTAGCAAGGCTCCTTCCCCCTCTGCCTCCCCTGCAGCTGTTCTCGCAGCACCTGAGGTTGCTAATGGTTAAACATCTTCCTGCTACTCCTGGCTTTCATTTATTCAGAACCTCTCTTAAACAGATCATTTGGAACCCAGTCTTCACTCCCCTGCCAGCCTTCATTTCGATGGGTCAAGTCAGCTGGCATCTTCTAGGTTTCTTTTGCAAAAGAGGCTCTCTGATCTTAACAGCTTCACTAAACTTCTGTGCACCTCTTCTAATTCAACCCAGCTTTCAGGGGACAGAGTTGTAAGTAGCACTCCACAGTAATCAAAGCCATGGAGATGGGCTACATTTTCCCCTCATTTCTTCTGCAAATAGCTCACTCAAAATATTTTAAAGGTAACTAATAGCACGAGGATGGAGGAGATAGAGAAATTAAAGAAACTCTATTTTTTTGTGTTTTGATTCTGGTACCACTAAGAGAAATTGAGTAAGGTTTTCTTTTAACAGAGCACAAGCAGAGGAGCGATATGGAAAAGAACTGATTCAAATAGCCCGAAAAGCAGGAGGACAAACAGAAATCAAGTAAGGAATTATTCTTTTTGTTAGTGCAAACAAAATAATTTGGGAAGCAATATCAGTCTCAGGTGTTTTGCCTATGACTGGGGTAATAAACTGCTCACTTCACAATGTACAGGAAAGATGGGGAAACACTACAGTCCAAAAGTCAAAGCAGGATTTGCCAAATCTCTAATAGGAAATTACCAGTAGGTCCTTATGGAGGATTTTTTTAAATTTCAGGATTCCTAACAATATTTAATATTCACTTACCATGGCAAACTAAGTGATGGAAAAAATAGGGAAAGGAAAAGGTTGTGAAATGTTTCAGATGGTGGCTTGGCAATTCTAGGAAACTGGTGGACACTAAGATACTGTGACAGAACAAACACAAACTGCGAAGATGCCAAAAATTAGCTTCTGCAGCAGAAAAAAAAAGCTTAGCATAGGGAACACAAACTTTAAACCTCTTTGAAGGGACTTAATTTGAAACAAATCAATGGAACTACTGAAATACACTAAAATGACATATATTTTTCTCTGTCTCCTCTACTAATATCTTAGATCATCTATCTATAAATTGTGTTGGGAGGGGAAGATAGATGTTGGCATGGAATTTAACTTAATAAACACTGCTGATAAACTGCTGCTATTACTGATGGTAGCAGCAATAATGAGACATTTTGTCATTATTGTAACAAGTAATAACACAGTAATAAGATGGCAGAGGATGAAGATTTGGGGTCACAGAAGACAAGTCTGAAAAAGACCTCAATCTAAACACAAACCAGCTCTATTGATCCCTGGGGCCTGCTACCCTCATCCGTCCCATATCTCATTTCTTAATCGCAGTCGCCTTTTTACATCGATTTATCACTCTCAGCGTAAGCATGGTTTCCTGTTCATATTTTATGGGAAAACTTGACCTCAAAGCCTTGCACCACCATGGCATGCAAGTGCCAGGCAATCACCCATAGCACTTGCTATTGAATTGGTGGTGGCACATCCAGGCTGACAGGGAAACAGCTGCATTAACCCAGGCACCTGGTAGTGCGGAGAGTGCTGAGGCTCACTCAGAGAACGTGCAAAGCTTCTCCTCCCCTAGGGCCTCATCTCTCCTTTGCCTCTGAGCAGTGAAGTAAGGTGTAGCAAGGTTCCTAACAAAGCCTGCTGGAGATGGTTTCTATCTTCCTGATGTCTCTGTTCACTTTCTAATAGGAGAAAAGGAAGGAGAAAAATTGTTTTGAAATTAAAATAGCCGATTAAGGATTGGATGGCTTCTTCCCAAACCAAAGGCTAAGATCAGCATTCCAGGATTAATGACAGACTCCAACTAAATTTCTTTATTGGCAATGCAGGGCATGCAGCACAAATGTGTTCAGAAACAGACAGCTTTAGGCGCCTTTCTGTGACTATAGTGGATAATTCATGGGTCTGATATTTCCTAAGAGATTAGAAGGGCTTGATTTAGAGTCAGAGCCAAGTCCCAGGGTTGGGATGTGGATCCAAGTTCCCTTCAAGTTGGAAGAATTTTGGACTTGGGCCCAGACCCAATTTGATCCAGCAATATTATAGCGTGGCATAGCGAGAAGGCTGCATATACCCACAAAGCATGCTGCAGAGATGATTTACTGTGTTTCCATAAACCCACACCTGGTCTAGGTAGTCACCAGCTTTGCACTGATGTTTATCAGAGCAACTGTCTCACTGTATTTGTTCTGAAGCAGAGAGAGGATACCTCGCTTTCTGTCATTCAACATCCTCTGGCTCTTTAAGGATTTACACGGATGGGCAGTGAAGGGCATTTGTCCAGAGTAAATACTTCAAACTCAGAGAAAACTAGGGTCTATTCAGGGCTTGAACAACTCACAGAAATGAAATATTTGGTTTATTAAAACCTTAAGCCTTACATTTTTTGACATGGGGTGAAGTTTCTGTTTAGATGACACTGATTACTGACAGCAGTTCTGCTGCCAAGCTCAGTCCTTCAGTGAGACCAGAGGCAGGGAACCTTATGTACTACCTGTGATAACAAAGGCTTGAAAGAACTATGCTGCAACTATCCCCTGTGCATTATTCCCAGTGCTTCCTCTTTATAGGACTCCCTATTATTGCTTAGCATGCCGAGTCCTAACAATATGACGAATACTTGAGAGGCTGAACTGGGCCGTTCACATCTTGAAATGCAGCTCTGGGTAACACTATTTCTCAAAGAAATCCTAATGAAGGTGTTTTGCAGGTATTTGTACATAAAACTTGCATTTGACAATCATCATGAAGAAAAGTAGCTTCCAGGTTTTTTTGCAGAATGTTTTACAGAACTTCCCATGCTGTGCCATATATTGCAGAGGAACAGGAATTACTAATTTTAGATCACTCATTTTCTTGCAAATGCAAAATTATTATCCCCTAGTCTTAAATTCAGTCACTTTTTAAACATTTCAGACACTACAGCTTTCTGTCACTTCTTCTGGGAAATTATTTTATACCCCAGCAGTTCTCAGTATCAGGAAAGTACCTGATACCCTTTCAAAAAGTTGATAAATAAACATAGAAAATCCATCCAAAAGAACTACTCAAAAGCTTCCACTATCAGAAAACACCCAGAAGAAGTTAAGAGAAACAACTTCAAGGCCAATTATTTCTGTTTAGCACAACTTCTGGAAGGAATGAATTGGCTGCAAAACCTTCCCATCCCTCCACTAGGTCAAAGTGATGCTCTGTAACTGCCATGGAAAGCAGAGCAGGAGAGAAGCAGCCCAAAGCCAGAGTGAGCAGCAGTCCCCATGCAGGGGCCTGTTGTCAAAGCATCCGTAGCAAACCCACACGGCAGCCCGATGTCAAATCTGTCAAACTGGAGGTGGCAGCACCACTGCAATGGGCAGCCCAGCAGGGCCTCATGTGCTTATATCCTCCCAGTACCAGTGTGAACAGCTCTTTCCAACTCCAGAAACACAGTCCCTGGCAGCCACACGGCTCTTCTCATCTCAAACTCTCAGAGGAGGATAAAAAAATGTAAAGGGAAAAAACCCACCACCTTTCTGTTGCTTCCTGTGCTTGAGAGAAGAGGGACTGCTAAATTAGGCAGCAGCAGGGGCGTACTGCCTGGGTTGTTACTTCAGCACAGTCAGGACCGGCACAAAACAAAGTGAAGAGAATAAGCATGATGAGTAAATATAAGCAAAGGGAAGAAGCCTGGAGAAGTCTATGGCACACTGTACCAGGTAGTGGCCATTGCTGTAGAAAGCAGCTATCTCCCAAGCCTCCCTCATATTTTAAAAACTTCTAGTTTAAATCACAGAAAATAAAAAAATTCAACTTTTTTTCAGGCTCTTCCTTTCTCCCCAAACTTTTCTTCAGCTGCAGCAAACTGCTGAACTCAGCTGAATATATAAATAGACTCAACTGCCCATTTTTATTTACTGAAAGACACAGATGAAGCCATGTGTTGCTGACTCAAAGAAAGCTAGTAGCAAAGGCTCGCTGACATGTAACAGCAACTCTGGGATCACTCTCCATTGCTTTGAGAAAAATGTAGGTGACAGCAGCTAGCAGGTTTCCATCCTATATGCCATCCAGCGCTTGTTCCCTTAGCATCGTTACAGCTCCTTTGATGGAGAACTGGTCCCTCAGGGCCCGGCCCTGCTTGTGCTTGGCAGAGACAACTACAAGCCGAGACTGTACTAGAACACTCCACTACTGAGTATCAGCAGTAATATAACATCATGACTTATGAAAAGAGGGCGATGTTGGGTCTCTACCTGTAGACTCTTTAGCACCAGAAATGAGAGAAATTGCTTTGACCTGAGAGCTAGCAGATGACAAGTTCTTGGCACTGCTACTGGAGGAGTGGCAACTTCAGTGAGGTCCTTGCTGTTCTTTTTCAGACCAGTATTGGAGATGGTCAGGGCCAGCCTGCAGCTGCAGAAAAATCCCTAACAAAACTAAAACCAGAGAGGCAGACATGCTGTAAAGAGGGAGATGTGCTACAAACACTTTTTTTTTTTCCCCTCTAAAAAAACAAAGATAGGGTTTCTAAAAGAAGCTGGTGCTGGTTACCATGGACATAGGAAACAAACACCTCAGCTTCCAATTCAAGAAATAAAAGTTCCCTGTAAGTGCTGCCTTACAGCCAAAGGACACAATCATGCCACAGTCCAGACTGATTCAAGCCAGTTCAGGCATTCTGTCTGCTTGCCCTTTGCCTCAAGCACTGCAGCTGGTAGAAACTACTTCCTTTGGGTAGGGAGAGCCCCTCTTTCCAACTTGGCACTTGCTATAGGCCTTGGCAAGGTCTTTCTAATGTACAGAAAGAGGCACACACTTGAATCCAAGTGCAAGGCTGCAAGGGTCACACAGGCTCAGACTAAGATCTCTTCAGTGTCCCCAACACTAGATCCCAAGGAAAGGGTAGAAGAACACGGCAAGCATATGAGGATATTTCTCCTAAATAATCACCTGAGCAACTGGTAGTTCAGGGGCCACTACATCAGCAGCAGCTTTGTATGTAATAGCCCCCAAATGGAGATTTCTCGTGTCTTTTTCTTATTTGGAACTACTAAGCATTTTAGCATCCACTGAGTCTTAAGGTAATGAACTTTCCCGTTAAGTGCAGAAGTGCCTTTTCCTTTGTTTATTTTTAGCCCACCTCACCACACTTACCATGTTAGATCAGATACACATGAAAAAGGGGGATTGGCTTCCTTACCATGGGGTTCCTCAATGCACATCTTCTCTGGTGAGAAGACTGCACTCCCACTGCCTGTTCATGCTCTTGCAACCAGACTCGGGTCCATAACAAGACAAAACTACAGAAAAGGCTGTCTGCTTCCTTCAAGCTAACTACCTGAATGTGCCAGCATCATCCTGGATGCAGGCTATGCCTGGAATATGGGTAGCTGGGGAGTTTTAGTGAAAGCACTGGGAGGAGAACAGGTATTGGAAGGGAGTGTGAGAGAATGTCAGCTGCAAATGTATCTCTTGAGTGGGTCAGACTTAGAAGAGGGCAGAGCAGCCCTTGAGGAGCGGGTGAAGTGTGACTGCAGCAGTCAGGGTGGAAGGATGGATGCTGCACAGAAATGTAGCTCTGGAGCTCACCTATCACAAGTCAGAGCTAAAGTGTATTTTTAAAATGTCCTACTTTAAAAAAAAAAAAATCCGAATCACAATTTCATAGTAAAAGAAATTATGAAAAATCTGATTACAAAGCTATAGCCATGTATTCTTGGCAAATGCCAGGTCTCACCGATATCCAGTGGGGGAGTGGGAACTACCTGGTACAAAGTTTAAACTGTGGTATAGTTTTGTACTCCCCATATTCAGTGTTGCACACATTGCAGAGGATGTACAGGAACTGGGGATTTTCAGCTGTGTTGCAAACCGTGATCAAGTTTGCAAGGGTTTGCTGGTAGCGCATGCAGTACTGATGTCTCAAAACACTATAGCTGATTCTCAGAAGAGCTTGTGCCTTTAAGTGGAAACGCCTTTCAGGCTGCAAGGACAGGGAATTTCCATGCAATAGCTTTGGGCAACTCTTCAGCAGCACAACATGAAAACAGAATATACTACAGAGCCCAGTTTTCAGATACATCCTCAGCTGCAGCTGAAATAGAGCCTCTGGGAACTCTGTTCTTTTGTAAAAGTAACTGATGTAAACATGCAGTAGCTGGTTAAGTTCTGCCTAGTCTGACAACAGCTATTTTTGTCATTTGCTTTGCTTGTCTCTTCTCATGTATATGATTTCCTACTTTATCCTTCCCTCTTTTCTACTACCATCTTCTTCAGACCTCAGGAAAGGGTAGTTCCTTTAAGCCCATGTCTGCTCTGCCCTTCTCCGCAATGCCTGAAATAGAATATTTCATTGAGTGTGAAGTGAGGGCATCTGTAACAAAATGCCAGTTGCTGCTTCCTGTGTATAAATATAGTGCATGTGTCACTTAATATACAGAATCCTCTGTATCGTTCACACAAAGCAGGCATTTTTAAACCGAAGCTAGAAGTCATTTTGGAAGGTCACATCCTTCTATGGTTAGTTATTCTCCACTCAAATGGCCTGAACCTGTACAGAATTATACACTTGTACTTTGAGCTTTCAGAACTGTCTGAAAATGGACCCAAGCACACACCCTGCAAGACCTAAGCCTCAGCTCAGTTCTGGTTAAATCCAGGCCACATAAGCTTTCTGGTGGTGAGGATAGGCATTTTTTGAGCGGTGCTGCCCTCTTTCCAAGAGACATGAGGAAATTTAGTTTCATAATAAAGTTACAAAAGTTATTTTGATTGTTTTATCCTTTCATTTGAATGGCACAGGTCATTCTGGTGTTGCAAGGGGTCTAATTTGTAGGCTACAGCCACAGATTTACAGGGAAGAGAAGGTACATGGAGATGCCATCGTGTTTGGTCCCCTACCCCAACAAAGTCTGGGGTGATGTGTCCACGCTCCCAATAACCAGCCCTGGGAGTGATGATACAGCCCCCTTCCCATTCAGTTTGATGCTGTTTCCACTTCTAGCACAGACCTGAAAATATCCAAGCACCAGAAGCAAAACAGGGGTGCAGATGCCCCACAGCACTAGAGGAACCCTGCACATTTGTTCCTGCTTTCATGAAGGACGTGCTATGCCCAACCTGACACAAAGCCCAGCCTGCTGCACAGTGCAGCCTCCTGTGACAGCTGATACAACCACTCACACTAGCTCGTGCCTTGCGATTGCAAATTTATGGACAGACAGAAGCTCTGACTCCCCTGGTCAGAGACAGGGTGCTGCTCATGCTTGTTCTCCACCACAGGTGGCTTCGACATCACACCACAGCTGGGACCTGTGCAGAAATCTTTCAGGTTGCACCAAGTAGTTTTGCCTTTTTGGTTATAGCTGCTCAGAGAACAAGAAGAAAACATCCTGGCAAAATTAATTCTTCAATGACATCCCTGCTAGGCAATGTTAGACACGATTCTCATGTGAAATACTCTGCTATGTGAATGGCCTAGCACTTGGTAATGACTTAGCGACCATCCTGTTAAAAGAGCACAACACCTCCCCCTTCTTTTCTTTTTTGAAATGCAGAATTCCCAGGTGTAAATTATTTGAGTCCAGAGGCTTCTGAACTTGTTTCCCCACACTTTGCCACCAACACTGGAAGAAATGTTGGTAAAATCACATTGGGTCTTCCCTGTGTTGGGCTGGTTTCATAACCATGTTATCAGAGTTACTAGAGGCAGAGGGTTAATAGGACTGCTGGAAAGTGGTCTGTAGAGTTCATCTGGCAGCGACTTCTTTCAATTTCGGAAATAATATTTTTTAAAGTTACAATAAGAACAGAATGCTGTTGATTATATTGATGTTAAAATGGAAACCTGCCAGAAAGGAAGGTGGGGTTATTTCACACTTCTATTCACCAAGCAAAGGTAGCAAAGAAAGAAACTTTAAACAGAGCTGTGGTTTTCCGGTTAGAAGAGCCTTTTTTACCTTCCTGTGTACAGGATGTAAAAGGAGTCTCTGAATTAAACCAGTCTCTAAAGTCAAAGTACTGGAAAAAAATGCCCAAACTATCAAGCTTGAAGTTGAAAAAAAAAAAAAAGTGTGGTGCTACAGTATATGTAGTGAGTATATCTGTGACCTAAGCACTGCCACTAACAGAGCTCTGCTAATTACATATCTAGTGCCATACAATTCAGCATTTGATGACTGGGAAGCAGAAGGTACCAGAACACTGTCTATAGTACATTTCCTGGAGGTCTGTGTGTTACATAGGACTGCCCTCCAGCAACAGCCCAGTTCTCTAGCAAAAAACAAGGTCCAAAAATGGAGAGAGAAAGCAAACACAGAGAGCAGATAGGACAAGTTCACTTTGAAGTGCTGTCATCCCACGCTGTTCCAATCAAGTCCCCCTACTGAACCAACTATAAGATAATTTTGCACAGTGAGTGAATAAAATGGATTTACGATCAGATGCAGTGGTTACCCACTGCTCCTCATACCTGTACTGCGATGGTGGGTGAGTGCCAAACAAGGCAGCTCTGCTCAACTACAGGATGCATTTTCTGCCTTGAAAGCAGGGGACAGGTTCCTGATGAGAGAAAAATTAAAACAAGCTCTCAAATGATGCATTCTGTAAATGTCCATCCTGTTAGAGGAGAGCCACAGGGACTAGTGGCCAGCACCCTAGAGAGATAGAGGTGCCTTTTCAGCTTTGGTGTGCTGGGTGTATTTGGATAAATTCACTTTGTAAAGTATTTTGCAACCTACGGAGCAAGTTCGCTAAACAAGGGGTGAGCTTTATTGCAATGAGCTTCTCCTCTGAAAGCTCTTCTAATCTCCTTCTCCCCTCCACTTGAAAAAAACCTACACTGAAACAGGCTTATATTACAAAAGCAGCTCAACGTCGCTGTACTCGAGTAGCAGGAGACCAGCAAATGAAGGCAGTCGGTGTTCCCGAAAATGGTAACAATATTTTAGCCACTAGATGGCAAAAATTACCCGAAGTTGATGCAGAGTGGCTGTTGCACAGGCTCTCCCTACTCCCCGTTATTCTGGATTCAGAGTCAATCCTATTTCCACCAGAAATTAATTTTGACAAATCAAATCTTTATATGTCCAGAGAGGAGTCGTTTAACAAACACACAGAGTAAATTTGTTTTCAGTGAGACATCTGCAGGAGGTTCCACATTCAGGTGCCCTGAAGGGAAGGTTTGTGCCCTGTCTTAGCTGAAGGGGTTTAACAGTCTTCCAGAATTTATGTGGAAATGTCAGAAGTGAGTAATTAAACATAAAAAAAAAAAAAAGAAAAAAAAAGGAAAAAAAAAAGAAAAGAGACAAATCACAACTTTTCAGTTTTGCTTGAATTATTTTCAAGGCTGGGCTTTCTAATTTGGCCAGAGAACAAACAAACAAAATCAATTACTACTGCAATGCTAAGCAGCCTAATATACTGGGAGGATAAAACACTCTTTAGAAGAGTCCATAGGAGTGAGACATCCTGATTTTGGATGCTTCAGAATAAAGTCCTTATCAATCCTACTAGGAAGTCAAACCACACAGCAGAAATGGGTGACAAGTACTGTACATACAAACCAGGTCGGACAAAATTAAAACTCACTTGTATGCCGGCTACACGAGTTGCTTCCATTAACCCCTCTGGAGCCCTGGAATGATATATTTCCCGGACAGAATTGGAGCACCTAGCAGCAGTGACGAGCTAATCTATAGGACTGCTGCTGCAGCCCGCACAGCCCCGCAGCCCAGAAGGCATAAAGGAATACCTGATGGATCCGTGGGTCAAAATCCGATTTATTTATTCTCTCCCACACATAACTTGGCACAATGACATATTTGCTACTCCCTTAAGCCCTATAAAGATGAGAGATCCAATTCACTGATTTTAGAAAATTATTATAAAAATATCATAGGAAATACCTTAAGTCTATTTCCACCTACTTGTGGACTGTGGCCTTGCCCCATTCAGCAGCTAGGGAACTGGCTCAACAAATATTTCATAGAAGGAGCAAAAGGCCAGAGCTTTCTGAAAAGGCCATTAGAGACCATGCAGGGGGCAAAGTGGTCACTCTCCAGGTCACAGCTGTATGTATCATTATACCAGATGGCACAGTCATCCTTACAGAGAGCCAGCAAAAAGAAGAAATGCTTCATGTATGCCTTATGATCATGAACTACTCTGGCAGCTCAGATGCCTGGAAACCAAAAAAAGAGGCAAAATGCTTTTGTCCTTGATATATATTAAGAAAACGCTATTTTTCAGTATCCGCTACAGCAATTTTGCCAGTCTTTGCATAATCTGAATAACCATTAGCAAAGGAAACAATCTCTGAGAACAACAGATCAACAAAGTGTGCAAACAGTATGTGCAGTTTGGAAGTAGCCTCTATTTTTTAAATTCCACTATTTGCCTATTTTGGGCATGAAATTGTTGGCACCCACCTCCTCCTGGAAAATCCACATTAAAAAAAAACCCCAAATATTAATCCTTGTATAAATTAATTTTTTTCAAAACAATCCATTAGAGCTTTTAGGTGAGAAAAAGCTATCTCTGCTGCTGATACTCAGTTTTTCTTTTAATTTCAAGCTTTTGATTAATTTATCTGGAAAGAATACTGGTTTTTTCCTTTGTCTTCAGAAAATAGAGTTTCCATCAAAATTTCACACCAGACTCATTTTTTTTGCCAAATGAATGGTAAGAATGTTTAAGTATTATTAGGGTAATGCTGAAAAATACTCAATCTATCATGTTTTCCTTGGCTTATCTCAGGAGATTCACCACAAGAAATCTAGATGAAAACTGAAAGAATCAAACCATTAGCTCAATACTCATCCTTCCTGGCTGAAAGCCTTTTCCTTATATTTCTACAAATTTAGATTTGGAAGTGGATTGTAAAGCAGTTATCACTTAGGACAGGCCCAGCCTTTCCCCTCACCTGTGCATTCTTCTTATGCCTGGCAGGGCAGTCTTCCTACTGGGAGAGCAAGCTCAGAGATCAGGAAACGGATGTCCAGCCTAAATTAACACGGGGCAATTAGGATCCTCCTCATGTCTCTTAAGACTCCTGATAACAGCCCAAGGGATACAGGTTTTCCCTAACCATCTGCAGTGGCACATGGCTGGGAAGTGACACAGGTCCTCTTCTGGGCTCTCCACTAGCCAGGCTTCAGCCAGGGAGACTTCAGGGTCTTCATTAACAGGCTTTTCTCCTGGGCTTCTGCCTGGAGTAGGCCAGGGCTCCATGGTGATGCCAGACCTGGTTCCTTCAGAAAGCAGCACACTCTGGGGCTTGAAGAGATCATTTCTGAATCTGAAAAACCTCCAAATCACACTATAGCCCTGACTTCTGTGTACACAAATGCCCTGCCAGGCTGCAAACCCTGAGCTAGAAGAGATTATTAAGTTGAAAATGCCTTTTACAGACTATGCTCTTTCTTCTCCCTTCAATTCTATGCTGGTATCTCTGGTGCTCTCTTGAAATGGACTCTGGCTTGCCAAAACCCAGGACACCAGGCGTTAACCCTTTCATGCTCTTCTGCAGCTCTGCATTGTAGCACCACTGGGTTATGCAGGCCCATCCAGATGAGCAGCATAACATCTTTTTTTGCTCATCTCTGCACTGTACTTCACAGCCCAGCACCAAGGCCTGACTTCACAGCACAGTTTTTTCTTGCTGTGCTTTTGGGATGTTAAAAACCCTGGGAGCATCAGGGTTTCAAAGCCTTCACAGGCTCTCTACTCTGCAAGTCTTTTCAAGGAGAGTGAGCTGTGCCACACGGGGGTGCTCGGAAAGCGTAGTTGGGAGGATGCTGCACATCAGGTCTGCTCTGGCTTCAAGGGTGACTGAGGAGGGAAAAATGAGCTGGTGCTGCATTCAACACAGAGGGTGGAGCTGGCTTTGCTCCTACCCTTCAGACTAATGTTCCAAAACCCAATTCCCCTTGACTGTCTTTATTTCACTCAGTTGATGCGTATCCACTGGCAAGGTGCAAGAACAGGGGAACGTCTGTTAACACTCACAGTCACAAATACAGTGGGATTAAAAAAAGAGGGTGCACATAAAGAGCAGTGCAATTCCTTGCTTCATGGAGCATTTTATTGCATTTCCTGATGGTAACAGATTGATGCTATTGTGCTTGTTAGCATGGTCAACTTTTATTACAAGACTGTTAAGAGTTTTATTGCTGTATGGATCTTTGAGATTCTGAGGGAAAGTTTTTCTAGATTCACAACCCATCCTTAGAAGCCTGTATTAATAAAGTGCACTTGTTTATGCCTCACAGCACACTGAAGGCAGCATTTGAGAGGCTCAAGCAACGTAAGTATTTACCTCTTCTTTTCTGACCTGGGTAAGACAGACACCCATGTTCATCCCCTCTAGCATCTTTCACCCTCTTTCCCCCCCTCTATCTCCAACTTTTGTATCCCAATCCGTAGCACAGAGAGTGGCGGGAATGGACATTTGCTGGGAGTTAGCCAAGGCTGGGTACTCAAACCATTGCCCGGTGGAAAAGAAAAGGGTTTGTTCCTCAAGTTAGTTTTCTCTGGATTAAGTCACAAAATATCAGCTCTGCTCCCTCTTCTGCAAACCACTGACATCAAACCAGAATGTCTTCTAAATGTGCCCAAGGCTGAACAAAAACCTTTCACATGCAGAAAATGTAACACCATCATAGCTAATAGGACAGTGTATCTGGCTACTAGCACATGCTGTTTTGATAAAAACACTTTTGAAAAGCAGCTGGTGAATTAGACTATTTTTAGAGTTTGGGTGGGGGAGCTCAGAGGAACCAATGCTGACGAGTGAAGAGAAGTTAGCAGCCACTTCATACAACATCAGCCAGGTGCTCTGAAATTCAATCCATCTTTCCACTGACTGTATTTGAATTCTGATTTGCTTTAGAAATTGAAAGTGTTGGAAATTCTCATATCCAGCTGGCAATAATGCTGAAGGACGAACTGAAAGGAATAGAGGAGTTCCGAGAAAGACAGAAGGAACAAAGAAAAAAGGTGAGGATATAGAGAAATGTTGAAACAGAATGGGTCAATGGTCCATGCTGATGACCTGCCTCCAGGTGAGCCTGAAGGTGAGCCTATGGGTTGTGGATACTGCAAAAGATGATAAAACACACCCTGCCCTGTGTGCTCTGTTCTCTCCATACACTAGACTGTGGAAGAAAATCCCTCTCTGATCCCAGCTGGAAATAAAGTAGTGCTATGAACTCAGGAAACAGAGGCTTTACTCACTTTTACTCTCTCTGGTGTAACTAAAGATACTATTATTATTCCTTTAAGAACTTAATCCTTCCTTCTCGCTTTTTATACCCTTGCTAATTGGGTTTCTTTGGTATGATCCCACATGATCTCCAACATGCTCTAAAATAAAGGGGGAACACAAACATTTAAAAACATAAAGCAAATTAATATATGCTGAATGCAACACCAGTATATTCTGAATTACGAATACATGGAATAAACAGCATCTAGTTGATGTTGTATAATAAAAAAATAAATATATTTAAGGCCATTTCATCTGCTATGATCTTACCAAGCTCTAAGCCCCTCACAAAAGTAGCTCTCAATACAAGCAACAGTGGTCACTCTTACACCTTCCCTGGCTCCATGGAGCTGAAGGCAAAGACGGGACAGTCACTTAACACTGAAAGCACCAATTGCTGGTGAAGTAAAATAAAATATCCAGTTCTTTGCTAATTTTAAACAAATGAAAGTGCATATGGCCAGTATCCAATGCCATAAAAATCTTGAGTCTACAACCCTGACACAGAGGAATGTGGAATGGCAAAGAACTCAGAAGATGAGAGTGGGTAAAACCAGTGCTGCTACTGAGATCTGAGGTCCACAGTGACCTGATGAAGAAAATAAGACCTATAAAGACATACAGCACGCACACAGTTCATCAGCATTTTATGCGCCCCACCACTTTGCCACTAGGATTTGCAAAACAGAGGCTTTCTCTGCTGTTGAAAACAATAGGCCTGTAACTCAACTGGAAACAGAGAGGCTTGGAAAAAAAAGGAGTAACTGCTTTGGAGTCTTAGGTGACCTTTTTCCTCCATCCAGCATGTGGCTGTGAGGAAGTCAACACCAGGCATGCTAGATGTTGTCAGCATTTTTGGTGACCTCCCAAAATGCTGTGATCTGTTGCACTGTAGCTGCTCTCAGGACTGTGCTATTCAGCCTGATTTAAAGTTAGCCCCAGAGAGAATTTTGCTTGAGCAGCACAGAAAGATGAAACGCCCAGAAGTCCCACTGAAGAAACCTGTACCATGGCAAGTAGAAGCATATCTCACTGTCACATAAGGCTGGGCATATCACAACTAAAGCCATAAAAGAGAGTTCAACACTGTCCTTCCAATGCTGGACGATGATGGCATGGAAATCAAATTGCCTTGAGCATGTATTTGCCAGAAGCAATGCAATATAAATTACAGAGGAACTGTTTGTGTTCAAGATGGACAACTGCCCTTGCTCACATGGGTGAGACAGTGGTCTGGGTCTGCAAAGATGTGGGATCAAGCTCTCTCACCAGGAAAGGAACTCTGCTGGCAGAGCTGATGGGCACTGTGACAGGGTGTTATGCTATTGAATCTCTTTAAGGGGGGGATGGGGGGGAAGGGGAGGAAGAAAATTAATATCTACATCCTCTCTGCTATTAATGGAAATCACTGAAGCAGTGATTATTTTTTTTTACCTGTCACTTTGATATTCTCTGTATCATTTAGAAACCTGTCATTTATAAAAGCAGAGTGAAGTAATTTTCCCCTCAGGCATGTGGCTTATAGAAAGACCCTCACAATGGCTTTCCTAATCCTGCCACTAAAAAGGTGAGGAAGAAGTCCAAAGCAAGAAATGCTTACTTCTCTGTGTTTCTTACAGTATGAGTCTGCAATGGAGCGCATACAAAAGAGCAAACTGTCCCATTATAAGAAAGCAATGGAGGTAAGCAAGGTTTTGTGAAGGTTTCCTTCATGCAGACTGGCTCCAGTTTGAGACAGGATGAAATCTGTATCACACATACCTATATTTAAAGAAAGGCCAAGAGTGTGAGAGTGTGCAAGAAAGGATGTGAACCCTGCTATGGGGAGGAAGCAAATCTTGCCTGTTGCACGCACTGAAAAGTCTCCAAAACAAATACTCAGAAGGTTAATGTGGAATGAACAAAGCCCCAGCTCAAATGATTTAATTCTTTCTAGGCAAATATAATTTTTCAGTCTGTGTAAATACAATTTTTAAAATGGTGAGGGAATCTTGTAAACAGGAGGAAACCTCTCCAACTGGAAAGCTTGCAGATGCAGGAACTGCAAGCAGCTGGTTTTGGTTTCCAATGGACAAGTGCCTCTAAAGAAAAGTAGCTGCAGACCTGTCAGCGCTACAGCTGGAACTTTACTAACTACTTCTATTTAAATGTGGTTGTTCTAAGTGAATCAGGGAGGTCTTTTGGTGCAAATAAGGGTTTCTGTTGCTTCTGGGGATTACACCAACACCATTACCTATGCGGGTGCTGGCTCTGTCTCACAACCTGGAGCAATGGGCAAGGCAGCACACAGACTTCAGCCACCTGGTGGTCCAAGTGACACTGTAAAAATGACAACCCATTCCCACTGGCACCCTGGGTATGTGGGCTCCTAAGTTTGTTTCTACACTGTAGCTCAGACAGATGCCTGATGTACCTATAGCGCTAGAGCTGCCGGTGTCTTTGTGATCATGCCTGGAGGGCAGCCGGCTGCAATTGTACCAAGCAAACCATTTCAGACCTGCAAGAAAAGGACCCAGTTTATTCTGGCAGCCCTTGCTCCAACTTTTCAGCTATTTTTCTATCTTCTTATGGAGTTCATTGAGATTTTTTTCTGTTGACCAAACCTGGGCACTGATTTGCTCTGCCAGACTGCAAAACAGAAAATGCCTAGAACGTAATGCTGGAGACAGCCCAGACTTGTTACCTAACCCAGACCCTCACATTCGGTTTCATTTCAACACAGTCAAAGAAGACCTATGAACAGAAGTGCAAGGAGGCGGACGAGGCTGAGCAGTCCTTTGAACGGATGAGTGCTTCAGGCAACCAAAAACAAACAGAAAAGGTACCTTAGATTACAGTGTTATTTAGAAAGAAAACTGGGGTTTTTTTTTTCCTTTTCAATGTACAAGAGAATACAATTGAACAACCCAGTCTGCAAGATATCAGGGGCTGGTTTCCCTTCTAATTAACTCTTTAGAATCAAAATGAAAAGAAAGCAGCTTCCCAAGCAGTTCTTCCTTCACAAACTCCTTTGGTGACTCTGATCTTGTTCTGCAATAAGACAAGTGTTTTTAAAAAGGCAGGGAAGGGACTAAGTTACCTAATTAATTTATCCCAGGCTACAACCTAATTGCTCTATGAATGCTGAGGGGAATCTGAATGAGATTTTTCTCCAAAATTATTCCTAACAAAAAAACCCCAAGTCAGAAGTATGTCATGCAGTTAGTTCTGCCTTTCGGTCGTTTACATTTAGTAGACATAGTATCTTATGTTAAAATGCAGATTTTTTTTCTTAACATTTTTCTCCTTATGGTTAGTTTAATTTCAACTAAATTTACAAACTCAAAAATAAATCATTGGAAATTAAGGCACTGCAGTCCTTCACTGCAGCGTCTTGATACTTGTAGCTGACAATTCACTAACTTTTAATGGGAACATTTTACAGCAGAACAGATGGAGAAAACAAAATAAATGAACTCCCTTTGGCTCGATAAAATCAATGCAGTGTAAGCAAAAGGATCAAAAATCATCTCAAGGAGCGGGGAGGATGGAGACTCTAAAAACAGCATCAGAACTTCATATTTTATTTCCAGCATTTGCTAATGTTTGATGAACAAACCCCTCCAGCTTAGCTGTAAATAGAGGGTGAAATCCTGGCCCTACTGAAATTACACCAGACCACTTAGCAACTTCAATGGCATCAAAACCTGACCCAGCTCCTTTCATGCAAAAGGATCCCAGGGCGCTTCATTGGCATTACTTTCACACACATGCCAGCACATTTGAAATGCATGGAGGCATCTTACAAGAAACATGTCAGCTGTTTAATTCTGCACAGCACTCGCAAACAGTTTGGGCCAGGAAGCAAGTAAGAATGAAACTTATGTTCCCAGCTTACTACACATTTTCTAACCAGCTGTGATGAGGAATATGGTCATAAGAACCCCCACCTGAGCCTAGTCTTGAAGGGCAGAACAGAGGAATGTAGAACACTGATGTCTAGAGCTGTGCATTAATGTGCTGTCATCACCATCTGTGCAGAAACACCCGGGAGTACAGAGCTGTCAATAATAGCTGTATTTTCATTTGTTAAAAGCTGCAGGTTTTTAAGAGAGAAAAGTTCTACTTAGAGTGCATTTTGCATTTAGGCTTCTGAGTTACAGGAAATAATCTGGCATTTGCAATGTATTTTAAAGACTGTGTTCTTTTCATCTCTGTATTACATGAGGAGTTTGGAAGATGAAGTACTCTAACTGCCATTTATTTCTGCTTATAAATATCTATTAGAAAAGCACATCAAACACTGGAGAAAGAACAGCTCAGCCAGCAGACACAAGCTTCAGGCTGGCTCACACTAGCACCAAGCTCCTCTGGCAGAGATGAATGCATGGAAAAATGCAAATTTCCAGATTTCCCTCGAATACAGTGGGCCTATATCTGCATCGGTGAAATTCTGGTCCCTTCTTCTCCAAAGCACATGATCAACAGAACTGTGCATAAAGGCCGGACAGCCAATGAGTGCTTGCAAGTTTGAGCCTAGAAGGGGAAAGGGAGCAGGCAGCATAAAAACTGGAGCAGAAGCAAAAAAATACAGTCAGAAATTAATTTGGGGTGTTTCTTTTCCTGTTTCAGAGTCAGAACAAAGCCAAGCAATGCCGAGATGCAGCAAATGAAGCAGGTGATGCTCTATTTGCAACTGAACTAAATATTTTTCTCAGCAAAGATCTACCAGCACACTGATTTTGATAGAGCACCATCCAAATCACCCAGGCTTGCTCCATTTCCCAAAGTCCCATACCCAAAGATTGTTGAAGAAGCTTCTGAAGAATGGCACCCTGATAGTCATCTACGTTCATTTTCCTTTGTGGAAATCTAAGTCTCCTGCTTTCATTAATGAATTTATAGAAGACGTCCTTTAGGGACTTCAACCAAGAAACTTGGTCTTATGTATGAAGTTTGAAAGCATAAAAGAATGACACTCAAATTGCCCACAGCCAGCCCCAGCCAGATACACAGTCCCCAGGTTCACTGTACAGGAGCACGGTAGCATTCTCTACCCAGAAACACAGCATAGGTCCAGAAGGACAGGTCAGCAGACATCTGAGCTAGGTCATGAGTTCAGACTTGTCCCTCACTGCTCATGTAAAGGTTTACACTAAATCACCTGTCTTATCTAGCTGGCCCAGGGTGAAAAGAGCCTAAGTATGCTCAGAGCCCAAGCACAGTCCAGGCTCTTCACCTCTGATCTGCATTAACCCCATTGTAAAGTTCACAGATGATCTGCAAACCACCAAGAGAGAATCCTTACTCTAGTATAAAGTTGCAAAGAAAAAAACAACAGATATCCCTGTGGCCACCAGTTTCTTACATATTCTCGTGATACTGTAGCAAACCACCAGCATAAAGTGTAAGAACCGCAGCAAAGTCCTTGCAGGAGGAAAAAGCATCAAGTCTGTCCTATTTTTTTTCCTAACTGTTGGGTTTCCATTTTGTGTCTCTGTGTTTACAGAGAATGTGTACAAGCAGAACATTGAGCAGCTGGATAAGGTCAGGACAGAGTGGGAACAAGAACATATCAAAACCTGTGAGGTAAATATTGAATTTTGCAGCCATGTATTTGAGCGCTCTTTATTTTATCCTGCTTGCAGGTATCAGTCTAAGACCTGAGATACTGCCTCAAAGGTTTTGCTTTTTGTTTTCTGTGGAGTCTCAGTAGATGTCTTTGCAAAAATACTGCAAAAGCTAGAGTTGATTTAGACATAGCTACTAGCTCTCTTGCTTGTTTACACTCTCCTTGCTTGTTCAGCGTATGTATGTAAACATAAAGGAGGGGAATAAGAGCAGAGGTGTGAGAAGTGGAGCAATATATGATCTGGTATAATATATTTGCAAGCATTTGCTGCCAGTTTTTACCCACAACTTAACATAAGAATACACTAGCTTTAGGGATGATCTTTTATCACAGCCAAGATAAGGTTGGTTCTCAAGTAACTGCTTTGTGACAAAATATAATTTCAGTAGAAAAAGAACAGAAATGTAGAGATGAAAATTCAGTTTTAGTTTAAAAAAATAATTTCAAAATTGATAGAAGAAAAATTCCATCAATCCATTAAAAATGAAAAAAACCCAAAAGATTCCCTTTAGATTATGTTTTGCAAGAGTCTCCCAGAATGGCTTCTTGTTACAGTGTCAACACAAAGGTTTTTGTGTTTCGTTTTTGGTTTCTTTTTTAAAATCTCACAAGTTCAATGGAGATTAACATTTTCTGGCTAAGCTAAGAAGTATGTACTGTAGCATTCTGAGAGCAAAGATATCGAAGCCACTCAGAATCTTTATTTTGCATAGCACTTTATATTCACCTGTGAGAATATTTGCTCTGCATGACGAAGTCATCTTGCAATTTAAATGTGGTGGTGAAGTCTCTATTTCCATTGTGCTGAGGATGGACAAGGAGATTTGCACATCAATTTACAGGAACTGGTTGACATCCACACGAGCCACACATTTGGTCATATGAATCCTTTGGATACATATGCCCATCTGCTAGAGTACAATTTTGCTATGTTTACTTCTTGCAGGCTTTATTTCCACATAAAATTTCAGGAGCATAGCTTTCCACTTCTCTCCTTCCTCTTAAATATTCCCTATCTGGGAGGACTGGAAAGTCCCATGGCTGGCATAGCAGACTTTCCACAGAAACTATGCCAAGCCTTAATTTTTCCAAGATGCACGTTACCCAACCCCCCCCCCCCCGCCCCCCCCCACCCCCCAATTGCGCGTCCCATCGTGATGGCCACCCCTCCCCCGCCCCCCCTCTGCCGCCGCCCCCCGCCGCGTCCGGCCGCCGCTCCCTCCCTCTCCCGCCCCTCCCCCCTCCCACCGCCCCCCCCCCACCCCCCATGATTGTAAGCCCAGAAGTTCACTTTTTCTGCCTCTCCTCCTAAATGAACCGATCCAGTTCCTTCACTCTCTCCCTCTAGGACATGCCCTCTAACCCTGTCTCCCATTTTACTAAATCCTTTTGGAGTCTCTCCAGGTTTTTGATGTCCTTT
>JAAGNO010011254.1:49246-81970 GCA_033439905.1 Ceryle rudis
AAACCACTCCACACCCTACTTTTTCCCCAGTCCCCCCTCCCCCCCCCCCCCCCCCCCCCCAAGCCAACAAACTAGCGAAGGATTCCACAACCTAACGCACTTCCTTCCTCCCACATGGCTAAACTCTGAATAGCTCAGAGAACCTGTGGCCTGCCCACTGCTTAATTCAAACAACTATTCATAAAGGAAGTGCATTATAACACCTTCTTTTAACAGTGCTTGTAAATAGAGGAACTTCTTATAAGGTTTTTTTAAGGCATTTAAAATGAGTAACTAGCACAAAAAAACATCTTAAGATTCCAAACTTCTGGCTGCATAGTGGGGAACCTGGAAATGCTGTACTTTGCTTAGGTCTCTAGCTAAGCACTGGACATCCACAGCCCAAAAATCTTGGCTAGCAAGTGGCAGCACTGGGACAACCTTCATCACAGGTTGCATATTCCTTGGCACGAGGTGCCCAGACTTGCTCCAATCTGCCATGAGGGATGCGTCTAACAATGGCCAGCTGTACTTTGCAAAGGGCCTCACAAGCCCATGGTCACTACACTTCCCTCTGATGAGCTGCATTTCCCAGCAGGACACCATTTATCTGGAAAATTCCCAGTTGGCTCTTGTGCTATTTCAGCAGCCCCTAAGGGCTAGGCTGCAGCCGAAGGCTTTTTGTTCAGAATGGATATTGAAATACTCATTCTCCACCCTTCACGTTCTCTATAGAAGCTTTTTCTCTCAGCAGCTGGCTCCAATGCCAACTTACTCCCTCAATGGACAATTTCTTTCTACCTTTTTTTATTATTATTTTTTATTTTTTGGTGACAGTAAGATAGGAGATGGCAGGCAGTGTACCAACTGAATATTGTATACATTTGTGGTATTCTGGACATAATTACCAGCAAACAGAGATAGAAACAGATGGCTGGAGGCATCTGAGCTTTTCACACCTCATAGAAACCATAGAAAACCAAAAATTGATGTTCCACTTATAACAGTACAATTTACAGATTAGGGTGGATTAGGGTTGTTTTTAAAGAGAGAATTTAACTGCCTCTTCCTCCAACTCAGTTCTCACTTCTCCTCTCTCTTCCCCCTTCATTATTCCTGAGCTGTTCAACAATATGAGAAAATCAGACAGATGAAGGGAGTAAACGCTGAAGAACGAAAAACGCCTTCTCCTTACCATGAAAATAACCTTAGAAACAAACAGAAGCAACTCCTAAGAGCCTCAATTTTTTTCAGAAGAGAAGGTTGGAAAGATTTTAGAAAGCAGAGATGAATAGTTTTGGCTCTGCCTCTAATTTAAATACAACCCTTTCATGGCAGTAACTCTACTGATACGTTAAAGATCAAGATTTCAGTGCAATGGGCAGACAGGACCCTGAATGAAATCCTTGACAATAGAGGCAGCACTCAAATCCAGACCCTGATTCCTCTCCCCTGCAAATAAATAACTACCTCGAGGCTACATCACATCTTCTCTCTGGCTTTAGGTCTTCCAGCTCCAGGAGTGCGATCGCATCACCATCCTCCGCAATTCACTGTGGGTTCACTGCAACCAGCTGTCCATGCAGTGTGTGAAAGATGATGAGGTAGGGGCACCTGCCAAGTGGTTTTGTATGCCAAGGAAGAAGAGGAAGAGCAAGAGTGCTCTAACAACATAGAACTAGCTTGGCTTTCTCCATGCATGCTCTCTGTCTCCAGCAAACCGTTCGTTGTGCATGGGGTTTTTTGGTGGGGGGGAAGGAGGAGTATTCTCAGTCTAACTTGTTCCCTCTAGATGTAAACCAGACACATGCCTGGATGTATACAGTCTGTGTCACACTTGGTGACACATGTCTCCTCAGTTTGTTGGGAAATGCTTCCAGATACCTGAATGCTCAGTTGAGTATATTCAGATTCAGACACAACTTTCTGAAAGGCATCCAGTCCTGGTCTCCGAACTGGAAGACATAAAGAATACACTTGTTTTACTTTGAAGGGTTGTTTCCTGCTATCAACTCCTTTATTGCACTGAAAAGATCTGGACTGTCTTCACCCTCCTTTCTTAAAAGAATATCCGGAGCACAAATAAACAATTGCGTTTACAAGAATGTTTGTTTGTGCAGAGGACAGGTTTGTACTGATCTAGGTCAGACGTGTACCAGGTATAAAATGTCTCTTAAGGGGAAAAATATTAGAAGATCAGTAATCATTAAATCAATGTGAAATGTTATAAATGAAATTAAATTCTTGGATTCTGTTTTGCAGCTGTATGAAGAGGTTCGGGTGAGCTTGGAGAACTGTGTTGTAGAGTCAGATATAGACTACTTCATTAAGACTAAAATGACAGGAACACAACCTCCAGGTAATTATTGCTATTGGTCTTGTCAGATGATTCACCCCTTAGGCTGAGGCTGCAGTGGTGCAATACATGTCCTCTGGAGATGAGGCCAGCTGGAGGAGTTTCTGCTCCACCTATTCATTGACACCCACTGTGACCCCTTCACTGTTCCACTATCATTCCCTGTGTGGCACTGCAAGTGGGATAGCTGAATGATCCAGGTTAAAAATAACACTCAGCCTGGCTCATTTTACAGTACAGCTGAACTGACACACCTACGGAGGTGACAAACTGCCTTGCAAAGACGGAAATCTCAATTTCCTGCAGTGTTGACAAATCAGAGCCAGCTTATGGTGTAATTGCACCCTCATGTCCCCTCAACAGAGATGTTATATGCAACACAGAGAAGACCACCCTTTGTATTCTGCTTTGTTCCACCTGCTCAATGTGGAACAACACCTTTTGCGATCTCAGGAAGTTATCTGTGTAAGGGTAGCACTCTAGATGGAGGAAATTTTGAAAGAAATTGGCTTTGCCCCAGCATGCAGAAGCAATGTAAGGTTCACAGACTCCATTTAAGCCAAAGCTGCCTTTTGATCAACTTCAGTGATGAAAACCTCTGGGCTGAAATGGAGGCCGAGACAGCAAGGGCGAAAAGCAGTTGTAAAATGAAAACATGCTGCTCCAGGGTAGGATTTCTCCTAACATCACCAGAAAGGAGGCTATCTAATGTTCAACATGGTCAAACACAAACCACACCCTCTTACGTCAACAACAATTACAAGATATTTACAGAGTGAGTAAATACTTGCATTTCTCTGCAGCTGCTGCAGTAAACAAAGACTCACAGCTTTTGAGAAAAGAGAAAATTCCATCTTTCAGCTCTCCATTAGCTGATGATACAGATCTATGCTGAAAAGTTCTCTTCCTCCTCTTTTTTTAATCTGTGCACAGATACCGCTTCACTTCCACCATCTGCTCTGACACCATACTGCTATGTCAAAGAGAAAATCCCTTTTGTATGCCCTCAGCAGTATCCTCCATTCAGAGTGGGGAATAAGATATACTGGAGTAAGAAAATTTATACTGATAAAAACCCTTGGGCTAGGAGTTGTATAGGCATAAACATCAGCAGTATCAGCATCCTGTCCCGGGGGTAATTATCTCGTACAGGAACAGCTTACACCCCTTGGATTTCATCGCAGAGCTCAGAGCTGGCAGCAGTTACACCCCAGGAACAACTTCAGCAGAGCTGGACCCTGCCACTAGCTCAGCACTGAGCCACCCAAGGCTTGTTTTTCACTCAGCCTTTCTGTCATTACACCTATGATGATTAAGAAATGGGATTCAGGCAATTTTTAAAAAATAATATATTGATACTGCTGCACCAGATGACATTTTGCTGCTATAGTTTATTCTTCTTCACATTGGGGATTTAAATTCACTGACACAGGAGCATTTACCAAGGAAAAACTACATTTTTACTGGCAGAAGACAGAACTGTGCTTTGCAACAGTGTGAAATAACTTCTCTATACTAAGAGATTTGCAATTCTCAGCTAGGTATTTTTTTCCTATGTGAGATTTCTCATTCTCCAGTTGCCTAGGCAATTTTCTGCAAACAGCTCTTAGCTATGTCAGGTCTCATTTCTAATAAGAAATAGGTGGGAAAAACCCTTGAGAGCTTTATGAAAGGCAAAGAAACAACTGACTTGCCTCTTTTTTTTTATAATCTTTTTTTATTTTTGCCACCTTCTAGAAGGTGACATGTTCCAGAAGTAACATCCTAGTATCTGCACAGCTCTGGCTAATGAGTTTGCACAGTAGCACACTGTGAGCTGTTGATCTGTTTTATTATTTGCAAAATGCAGGAGGAAACCCACATGTGGTTTTGCATTGTGTAGCAGAAGACCTTCATCCTGACGAAACCTTTTGGTTTCCTGATGCTATTTGATCACTCCCATCTTCTACCTGAACTAACAATGCATTATAGACTAGAAACTGCATTAAGGTAACAATCTAGAAAGGTAATAGGGGACCCTTAAATTGGTCAAAAAAAGTCCCTAATTACCTAAAATTAATTGTTTGTAAGGATCCTTCACACTCACTAGTTGTATGTGCCTGCTCTGCTTATGATCTTGGCTGACCCAATGCAAGAATGTCAACACAACCTTTAGCCCAAGTCCAATGTCTTTCTTACTTTGCTGGTATCAGAACTGAGATAATACAGTATCACAGACTTCACTCATGTTTGTTTGCCTTTAACACAGAGAAGGCAGAAAGGGTGTGCAGCCACCAGCTCTAAGCAACTACGAGAGCTATGAGATGAAAAATAAATAAATCCATCTGTAACTATTTCATCTGTAAAGCTAGACTTGGAAATGGTCTCAATTTCACTCTTAACAACACCACAGAGGAGAGTGAAGGAACTGTAACATAACTGTGTTTGAGAGAACAAAAAACAAATACCACCGGCTAAACAGCAAATCAGCTCTCAGGAGGTGGAGGGGGAAGATAGAAAAGGTAGGGAGAAACTCAACCACAAGCACTGACCAGCAGATTGCTCATTACTACTGCTGGTGATAACGTTCAGAAATCTCCCCACTTCTGACCAAAATTCCTGACTCAATGCAATAAGAAAAAAAGAAACAAAACACGCTGCAGCCAATTGTATCATGAATGTGGTTCTGGGCTCACAATGACCCTGCTCTGGTCCCTTTAATCCTGAGATTTAAGGCAACAGAGGCACCAGTCATGGAGGAAACTGCCTTCTTAATTAGGGTTAGCCACAGCTATTAAAATGGTTCTTCAGGACTGTAGCTGTGCTTGTCTCAGGTCAAGCATGCCTTTCTACCAAGGACATACCTGCTTATAATCACTGGAATGGCTTTTGTCAAGCCCACAGGTCCTCCTGAGCTGCTCCAGCCACCTTAGAGGCGAGTGCAGATAGCTGCTATATTGCAGGTGCTCCAGCAGCCCTGAAGGTTGCATTTTGGTGGGGAGAAAAAAGTTTTGCCTGTTCAGACTTCTCAATTTTTATTGCCCTGTTGCAGATGCAATAGGGTATGAGAACTACTACAGCAGAGAAGCAAACAGACGCAGCAGCAGCCCAACCCAGTCTTGTGGGATGATGAAGAGGTGAGTGGCAAACTTCATTTCCTAGAACAGGTATTTCTCTGTATGAACAGCAATGTATGAGGACAGAAAACAGGACCTGGAACGTTATTACTTCTTTTCATTGTAGCAAAAGGCAGCTATCTAGCAGTAAATATCACTTGTCAGAAGAAGTAAACCTATTAAAACCACTCAGAGTAATTTTGCCATGGCCTAGGGGGAAGAGTGACAGTGGATAACAGTCCCTTATTTCCTCTTTCCTAGTGAGTCATGGCACACAGCAACAAACCCCCTTTGTTCAAGGGAGGGCAAAGGTGAATCTTGCTGGGAGCAAAGGCTGCGGAGAGCTGTCTTTTTCATCAGTACCTCCTGGCTTACTGCTCACCGCCCAGCTGAGCGGAACAAAAAGCTTCTCTCTGTATGGAGACTAATGGAAAAAACACTTAGCAGAATAACTGTGATGATTAGGGAGGCGGTTTTTCTTTTCCTTATCCATTTATGCAGTTATGTCAGCAGAAGAGCATGGTACATCTATTGGCTTAAATATTTTTTACTAAGCCACCTAATTCACAGTGGGAATGGCATCATATTTAAAGCAGAAGAGCTTTATATTTTGACAAGCCTTATTACATGGCAATTTATATTTTGACAAGCCTTATTACATGGCAAAAACAAGAAGCAGGCTGCAATCTCCCCATTTAAAATGTGGTCCGGACCTGTTAATGAGCTGATAAGATTTATATACAATACTTTGGTTTTCAGTCTGTATCTTCTATAATAATGAATCCTAATGCTGCATCCTATACAGTTACAGAAGACAATTGTACTGTCATTTAGAATACAACTGTGCTGTGCATGGCCAAGTAGCCTAGAGAGACTTAAGATTCTTTTTTCAGAAAGTGTTGAGTTTGGATGTCCATTTTCCAGAAACACTGAGTGTTCATCAGCTGAAAAACCAGACCCTTTAAACATGCCTTATGCTTGCAATGCTATTTATATCTGTGCTTGAGAATCCTAACCCATTTTCTCACTTTACTTAGTTTCCAGTACTCAGCTGTGATATAGAAAATAACTAGGGATAGATTAAAAAAAAAAAAAAAAAAAAGGAAAAAAGTATTTCACTTAAAGTATTTTAAACTCTCTCTAAGGAAAACAGATACAAAGAGGTGGTAATCTCTTACAAACAAATAATAATTCTCATCATATTAATATTGTAAAATAATTGGAGTTTTGCACCATAAGCCTTTGGATCAACAACAAAATACTATTTGATGCATTTTATGATGAACTTAGTGATAACTGATGATTCAGTATTCTGATGTATTTTTAAAAATAACTATTTTAAACTGAAGATAAATATATCTACAACATAAATGAAAATAGACAGCCATAGGAAGAAGTGACATCTACCCAGTGCTGTGGCAGATGGAAGGAAAGTTGAGTCAGACAGCTGAGGCGAAGGAATGGTCATACCCAGTCCTGTTCACTCATTTTGTTATTGGCTTCTCTTGGTTCTGCAGATTCTCTGAACTACTGCATGGAAGTAGCAAAAACAACACGGAAAGTGCCACTCCTTCAGCTCCTCCTCTTGGTATGCCTCTTCAGGAAATAAATTTACCAGACGTGTTTGTTTTAGATCATTGCTAAATCAAGGTCTGACACGGAGCAGAAATGGTACAGCAGATATTCACATATTGGCAGTCAGGAGTAAGATTAGTCTGGAAATGAATTTAGCTTGGAAGTGTATTAAACAAATTTCCTAGTGTAATGTGCCAAATAATCCATATAATCTTCCAAACCTTTGTCTATGCAAGCAGGAGCTGTACGTTCAAAACACCACAGTCTGACTTGGGTAACGGTTTCTCCTAAGGCAGAATACACTACCTCTAAAAAGCCCAGGAGAATACCTGAAGTTCTCAATAGTCCCAGTTCATGCCTTATGAATGCAAATAACCATCTTGTTTCACAGTTACACCGTCTTATTGTAGCCCTTGCAACTAGGCATTTATCAGGTGGCGTTTAAAACATTGTATTTTGACTATGCAGAAAGCAATAACTTCTGATATTTTTATCGGTTTGATTTAAATCAAACACATTATTTTCTTTAGGCGAGAATCACAGTTAAAAATTGCTGATTTGGAACAGCTTTTTAAAACACACCCAGATGAATTCCCCTTGTCAGGCCTGGCTGCTTGGGCACCCAGAATCAAAGCCCAGACTATCTTACCGGTTGCCTTTGGTGCTCAGCCACGGGAGACTCTCTAAGGCTACTGAACGCCAGCCAGACCTGCCAGGCACTGACTCAGGCTCGGGCACACGTAGTGCACTGCAGCATTGAGCAGCTGAGGTAGCCACTCCTGAACGTCCTTAGGTTGGGGACAGGAGGGGAGAGCATTCCCTGGCTGAAACCCTCAGGAATGGCAAACACTCTCTGTGTTCAGCTTTTTCAAAAGCTTCCATGCTCATCTTTGAAATTCTGAAAAGTCCAGGAGCTGACAGAGCTCCTTAGAGCAGGACAACTAAACCAAGGATTGACTGGGGGAAGGTCCAGGCATCCCAGCTGCTCTGTGCGCTGTTGGAGCACTACCATTCCATTGAGGAGTCACACAGAGCAAACTTCTGCTCGCCTCAGCAGCAGGGGAAGCTCACAGGCAGATACTGGGAAGGAGTAAGAGGTTTCCCTACTTATAACAAGCTGGATTAAAACAACATATGCCAAAAAAGTTATGTCAGTGACAGTAGCTATCTGGGAACTACATAAACAACTAGAAAATGTCTGGTGATCCATCAACACAATATTTACCATTTTTCTCAAGGGATAAAGAAAAGTCCTGTTGCTAGCATTTTATACCACCAGTAACAACCATTTAAAACCACTTCAAGCACAGCATTTCCCCCTTTGGACCATTTGGATTGTGTTTTAGCAAGGTAAACATTTTTCCCAACCTGGATGAAGCTAAAGCTAGTTTCCGACCACCCACGAAGTTCAGTGGGTGCATTGTCATCTAATCAATGGGACACAGTTTTTGAGCAAGACTTTACGTATAGTTCACAGCAGCTTTTCTATAGATGTGCATCTCCAGAGAGAGAACAGAAACCCTTTTATTTGTGAACTCTTGCATATGATCCTGCAACTGAACTGTTTCTGTGATGTTTATTTTTCCTTACCCTCCTCCCCCACCCCCAAGCAGAGAAACCAGATGGAGTCTATGCATCCATTTTTGCAAATGAACAAGCTGGAATCACATCATCACAGGACTACCGAGTACTTTATGACTACGCAGCCCAGGTAATGAAAGTCTTCAAAATAAATAATTCGCAGCATCAGATTTTAAGTAGATGATGTTGATCCGAACATCTTGAAAGTGTTGATTCTGTGAAGGATATGTTATCTTAATTTTACAGGCAGGGACACTTAAAATATTATTGCCCAAGGTCACATGCAGAAGCCAGGAATCTCAACTGCCAGTTCTTGATGCACATCACCATGTTGCCTCAAGATAATAAGATTTTTTGCAAGTGATTACACATTAGTAATTAGTGTAATCACTCCTAAATTAGTGCTGAGCTGTTACAACCTCCTTCTAGAGATACAGCAAACACAAGGAAAACTTCCTTTTTTAAGGGATGATGGCTAAGTATGCAGTACTGTGCATACTGAACTTCCATCTCTTGGGAAATGTTTTCCTAGGGAAAATGGCTACAGATTCCTCATGTGAAGGAAATATGACAGATGTTTATCTAGGAACTCTGCTCCATTTGATCTCACTCATCACCTGGAGAGTCCTGCTCCAGTTTAACATGCTGGATCTCCAAACTAGAGAAGATGGAATCCCATTAAATGACACTCTTTCCTTGTACTTCCATGTTACAAGTTTAAAGGCTCCAGTTATTAGCTTTAGATCAGCAGAAGGAGCAGCAGCCAGGAGGTCTCTGATATTAGAGTGCAGAGAGACCTTCACACCAAGGGACCTGCCATCAATAGCCAACACTGAAGAAATGCTGGCACATGATAAAACACAGCCAGACAAATTATGAAAACAGAGAAAGGGCTGGAAAGGAGCACTTTCTCTTTCGTACAGCAGCATTCTGACACCCTTTATTGTATGTTCTTTCTTTTGCTTTGTTTTAAATACTCTTTTATTATTTGCCTGGAATTTCATCTAAGCACAGCTGGAAGCGGCAGTTCCCCTGAGAAAACTGCTAGATCTCCTTGTCAGATCCTTGCTCTAGGAGTTGCTTTAAAAATATGACACACATGGATATTCCCTGCTGAGAAAAGCACCTGTTACTACTTTCAGTATATTGCATATTGAGGTCTCTCACTTTTTGAGTCCATTTTTACCTACTCAGGTACGTTACATTTAGATTTAGCTGACATGTCAAATATCTGGAAGCCTCTCTTACCCTGTTTTCTATTTTACCACACTGTGGGTAGCAAAGTGGCTTCCTACGGAAAATAGGACAGCATCACTGAACGGGCTGATAGCAGCCTGAGAGCTCAGCGATAGCTTACTCGCAGCTACTCCATTTGTCTCTAAAAGTCACCTATCTCAGGAAGAGTCACTGTGCCTCCACTGGTCACCACTGTTCCCTACTAAAAGAACTGAGAGACCTACTTAAGGCCTGGATTAGTAGAGACACTGTTATCATCTCCCTTGGGAATTAAGTTCACTGTTTTATTTAGCAGCACCTGCAGACCTTTGAAAGCTCATGGTTAGCTGGTTTAGGACAGTCATATTTAACCCTTTCCAGCCTTCCTCAATGATACAACAGTCAAGTTGTATCAGCTCGGGAGGAGATACCACAAAGGATGGGGGAAATTTGATGATCTTAAGGAAACAGACAGCTCAGTAAGTGCTTAATCCCTTACTGTCTGGTATTTCAGGCTAATTTCCAACCAGGACACTGGCAGACTGTTGATGAAAGGCAGGGTAAAACAACCCTACTAGATAAGTGCTGGGGCCTTCCTGTGCTCTTAGGCTAACTACTTTTCCTTTCCCTGTCTTCTTTCAGAATGTGGATGAACTGGACATCAGTGAAGGAGATATTGTAGTTGTCATTGAAGAAAATGAGGATGGTTGGTGGACAGCAGAAAGGAATGGGCAGCGAGGCTTTGTGCCAGGGTCTTACCTTGAAAAGCTTTGGTGAAAAGAAGCCCCAGTCCATAGACTTTAAAAATATTCCATTACTGAAAACAAACAGCACACAAGGTCTGCTTCAGCTGACAAAGGGCAACCCATAATAATGTATTCTACAATTACCAGTCAGGAAATAACTAACTGATGATGCTTTCCTTTTCCTTCCTCTTACCCCACCCCAGCACCTCCTAGCCTACACTGCAAAAACCATCTTCACCTCAGCGAGACTGGGACTTGCATTTCTTACCACAGTTCTTCCTCCCCTCAGCCCACTGTGCTGCCATCTGTGTCACAAAGCTCAGCAAATCTGGGAGGAAAATCCTGCCCAGAACTTAGCTGCACTAAAGGAAAAAGGTTAAGGAAGCAAGTGATGTTTCTCCAGGGTGGAGGACCACCTCCAGCCAGCCTGTAAGCCGCCCTCATGGTCACAGCAGCAGTGTTCTCCACCTTGTGTTTCCTCCTCTCACCACACAGGCCATGCAAGCACTTCTGACAGCAGAGTGGAAAGCACACTTGGAAGGGAGAGAGCTTTGATGCCACTGGGTCTTAGCTGTACAAAGCACAGAAGCAGCCATCTTATTCCTTTTAACAGCTTCCTTTCAGATTCCCCTTACAGTACATGGGTAACCAGGGAGAAAGGTGGGGAACCCTCTACTCCTCTTTATCAGATTCACTGATGAAAAAAGGAAAAACAATTAATGCAGCTAAAGATAAGCATGTGAAGGAATTACACACATCAGTACTAAGGAAACAAGGCACTCCCCATCATGGCCAACTCCTTAATACAGTGAAATCCACATGGCTCTGCTTTGCATGGGATTCTGGGTACCACAATAAGAAGAGATGATGAGCCCTAGGCTTGCTTCTGCCTTGGCTGGATGTTTTCCCTCACACTTCCCTGGGATTTTTCATGTTTAAAAAAACAACAACAAAAGCAAATCAGCAAAGCCTCCAGCAGCCCTGCACTGCCCTGATCCCACTCCTCTGAGCATCTGAGAGAAGTGCCAATTACATCCTTAAGCAATCTGCATACCCATGTCATCAGTTCATTCTCCTTTCAACTCCTTGGTCCACCTCTGATCCTCTCCTCCTCTTTTGCCCACCAGCTTTTCTTTCTCTAACTGCTATCTACAGCCTCTACATCTCTGGGATTGCTCACGTAGAGATGTCCTGGTTCCTTTCCAGGCACTTTTAATGTGCTTGTTCTTCAACAAAGCCTCTTCAGAGAGGTTGCCCTGTACAGCTTCACCATATTTCACAGATTTCCATTTTATCAGTCTTTCTAGTTCAGTATTTAAGAATGTTCCCAACTGCAACTATACTTCCCAAGGGATCGATAGATACTCCTGCCACTCCTCCCTTTCCAGTATTTCGAGATGGTTAAAAACATAAAAAAAGAGAGATTATATAACTGATTTAATCTGAAGCAGTGTGCTATTTCTGGGGGCAGAATGACCTTGTTCATCAAGGTTTCTGGTCTTAAAACTGAACCAAGTCAACGAAAATGAATCCAATTGTTACCCAAAAGGCATGGAGCAAGGAGGAACTGCTAGCTAAGACACAGCAGGAAAAAAAAAAAGCCTTAATGGCCAATGGTCAATGCAGTTATTCTCTAAATGAAACAGAATGGAGAGCAGAGGCACCTGCAGTACTTTTATTTCTTGCTTCAAGAATGAAATTGAAGTTGCTGCATGCCCTTTTTCTTTAGTTCCCTGCAGTGCTTTGCACAGGCACACTTTTCCTTCCCCCACTTCCCCGGGTTGTTACACAGCACATCTGTGTGAGTGCTGAAGGGCTCTTAGTGCCTCACATTAGTACAGGCTCAGAGGAATGGCACAAACTCAAATGGCATCTAAGGCACTAGGTTATACAAACAGTAATGGTCCTTCAGGCTGAAGATGTTAAAGACAGGTACCTGTGACCATGTCTGAATTGAAGAGTGATAGAAAGTTGGTCCACAATAGCTTTCAGATAGGCCACCACACTGGAAATGGCAGCTCTCAGAGACAACTACAACATCGCCTCTTATGTACAGCATGAAAGGAAACCTAGTGTGAGAGTTAATATATTCGCTTCTTGAACACTCAGTCTTTCACAAAAAGAACTGTAATATACCAACAAATACTTAAATAAATTTAGATATTTTGCAGATTCGTCTTGATGAAAGAGAAAATAAATAAACCATTCAGATGTATCTCCTCTAATTATGCATGACACGTGGATTTTGTTAAGACTCCTCTCTTCTCTGGGGGCTCAGACAGCCTCTCACAAGACACTGCAGTACTCGGTTCTGGTTACCCTGCAATCCTGTTAGAGATCACTTTTGCCAGTGTATACCACATTGTCTACATCACTGACAGACAGCTAGGGGAATGGTGACTGCTGTTTCTACCCCATCAAATCATTTCATGGTTTTGCTGCTAAAGGCAGGAAGCTGCTTTCCTCTCTACCTATTGCTTCTGTCAAGTAAATACTGTTTTAAGTGCAAGAGGCTATAGGTAGTTCAAAATCTACACACCATCATACCACTTGGGCCTCACATGCTAACTTTGGACTGTTCTAGAAATGAAAAAGCAGCAGCAATGTTTTCTCATGATTCCTCTGCTTTACAGAGAATTTGGCTGATAAGTAGTTACAGAGATGTATCTAGGCAGTTTGCCCTATCACTGTGGCAGCACTTGTCAGAAATAGAACAGAGATATCAAGAAGTATCCACACCCCCTGAGTACACCCACCTTTTAGGTGTCATTCACACACCCCTACCCCCCCCCCCCCCCCAACAGCAGGAAAAGCAGGAAGGTTAAACGTAGGTTACTGCCTTAATAATATTGCCTTGATAACGATGTTGATAACACTTGGGCAACAAAATGGATGCATTCCAGTAATCATTTAATTTTCAGGTAAAATGGGAAACTGAAATGGACCTTTTCCAGTGGAAGGCATTCTCAAACTGAACTCCAACATCTTTGGTTGAAATTGTTTTGGACAAACACTTTCGATAAACCTCCACTTCATTTGGACTCCCAAATAAAGCACAAAACAACGGTGGGAAATAAAGTTGTGTATTTATCAAGTTAACTCCTATTTCATAGCACACTTCCCACAAGCAGATCACTTCTTTACTGACACCACTAGTGCTCTGGCCCCTGGTGGGGTCACAGACAAGAAGCTGTTCCCAGAGAGCAAGGAACATGCTTTTGCCAGCTGCTTTGCAAGGGCGGAACCTATACCTACTCTGAGCCTATGGCTAGTATGTATATACACAGACAAACTAATTAAAGTGAAGTCAGAAAAAAGTTACTGAGCTGTTTTTGACTTTGCACTGCTGGACTTCGTTTTGCACAACGGACACCAAGTATTTCATGATGAACAATTTCAGACCTGCAACTGTTCACTCCTGAAATTTTAACTATGCCATAAAACCAGGCATCATCTACCCATTAAATATGAGCAGAAAGAAATACAAGTCTGGGAGTCATTTCCCCCACATACTGCAAAAAAATAGAAAGGGACGGAGGTTGACACCTGCTGCTCTTCTAGATGGCTTTTGGGGCTTGAGGAGCATGGCCATGAGATTGCTATGACAAAATGTAGTGGCAATCTGTTCTACTATTCCTTTACCTGTAACAAGAATTTAAATGCTGGAAGTAGGCAATCTAGCCCAACAATACCCTTAAACCAGATTCAGATATGCACATTATTCTCTTTTACCTTGTCATTATTAAGGAGGACAGGAAAACCTATTTAAAAATAACATTTAACCAACAGTCAGCTTATGTAATTAGGAAATGTCTATAAAAGCAACATGAGGCCCATCTCTGCAGAGAACAGATTTCAGCTGCTGCATACGATGTTAAGAGTCCAGAAGCTAGTAGTAAAACTTGATCAAACAAAGTAGCGTCAGACTAGAAACAGAGATCGAGGTGACCGAGATCTGGAACATCCAACACAGTCAGTGCTTAACCAGAGAGAAAGGACCTCCTGCCAAGCTCACAGGTCCATTGCTACAGACAGCTAGCTTCTAGTGTTTTTTACAACCAGTCAGCTGAAAGGAAGAAATCAACCTCTACAGCTCAGCAGTCAGTAACAGCAGGAGCGCAGCGGCTGTTCAAGGTTTGAAGTGTTCGTCACCTCCTTGAGGATTGTGGCTTGAAATCTGTATTACAAAAAACCTCAGCACACTTCAGCCAAAGTGTTGACATATCATACACATAAGACATAAACAGTAGCAGCTCCTACCTTACATTCCTTCTTGTCTTGCTTCTTCAAGAGGTGCCTTTGAGGTCTCAGTCTCCTTTCCAGAGGCAATTTTCTAGCCAAAGACTCCCAATTGCAGCTTAAACCTCACTGATTACTGAATGCAGTTTAAGTGGAAGCACATGGATGTCAAGAGGAGATTCATTTCAAGCCAGGCATCAGGTGGCGTCTAAGCAGTAAGGAGTAACTAATATACCTTCTTCTCTGGTACTGTGTACCCTCTTGGCTGTATCACTGCTAGCTGGCTTAACTGTGCAGGCTTAGAGAATCAAGGGGACTCTACACCAGCACCATACACAGTCTGCCGCACTGAAAGGTCACTGTTAACTCTCAGTGTGACTGGCAACAACTCTGCACAATACAGGATGAACCGTAAAGGCATGAAAAGCAGTCTCTGCTCCTCAATACCATCTATTTCCCTTGTTGTTCTCCAGCTTGCAAGGCTGGGGCATTGAAAGCAAGGGCAGTTACCAGCCACACAGCTACCAATACTTCATGTGTCCTTGAGCAGAAACCACACTCATTACTAATAAGCAAGGAGAGCAGGACAGTCCCCTCAGCTTGGCCTTCAATCTGATATCCATGTCTCCTTGCCACCATGGAGTTACAGGCACAACCCCTGAAGTAAAGCAGTGCTGACTGTTAGAACCCAAAACCAAACCCAGCATTAAGCTCAGTCACTGCTATCCACCAGCTCCCTAGATTAATGGCAGCACCCATCACAGGAGATTTTATAGTGCAGCTGTGATGCATTGGGCACGCTCACTGTAGCTGAGGCTAAAGGAGAGAGAACAGCTGGGGTTTTGCTCCCCAGGAAGTGAAAGGAGAGAAAGTGGTGATGCTAAGTCACACTGGGCTTCTGGAAAGTAAATGGCTGCTAGGGACCTGCAGGGGTTGATGTACTGTGTTTTGTAGGGGCAGAGACTCTTGTGTGCAGTAGCTGGGTTTTAGAAGAGGAACAGGAATTAGTGTCCTGCCTGTGGCAAGGTTATTAACAAAATGACAGTGCCCCATCTCCTAAGAGAAAGCAGAGAGGGCAAAGAACTTTTAGTCCAACTGTAAGCCGTTATCTGTTCTTTGTTAGCAATTACCTAATTTCAGTGGCCAGCTCACATTTTGGATCAGGGAAGCTCAGAGCCACAGTTACCTCCAGATTGGTGCACTCCTGGATCACGCACAGCGCAGAACTGATCTGTGTCTAGAATGGCCAGATAATCGCATTTCCATCAAATTAGACAGCCCACAGGGTACAGTGCTCATCCTGTCCTTCTACCAGCTGTTAAAGGACAGCTGACACCTGATCTGGCGCAAAGCTGCTTGGTGCAACACTAAGAGCATGCTGCTGTGTGCTATGCAGCTGTAGCACTTCTGTGACACATGGGCCCAAAAGACAGATTTACTGTGGTGTTTTATTCAAAAATACAACTTACCAAAAGCACAGACTAAATCTTGCTTTTAGATTAACAGAAATCACTGAGACTTCCCAGCAAAATCAGGAGAAATCAGGCTAAATCCTCCAAAACAACCAGGCATCCAGAACTGGCCTTAGAACATACCAGTTTATAGCCAGGGATTTCCACATACCATTTTGAGGATAAATAGAGTACAAAACAATAGGGAGGGCAAAGAGGGAACAGATATCCTAAGAGGTTCTTTGAAATCAGACTGCATATTACTTATCAGCTTTAAAAGAGCTGGTGTTGTACAGATTTGAAGACATACAACAGCACACGTACTTCCAGCTTTTCTGCCTTTGCCATAATTCAACTAACCCACCAAAGCAAGGCCAGACATATGGAGAAGTAACCAGTGTGTTAATTGGTGCAATGCTGAATGAATTATAACTTCATTAATGGTACTCTGACTTAAGAGTCTCTTTGACTTTGAAATTCTGTTATTTGCTGCAGCCCCTGCTTAAGGGTAAATGGACACACAGTACAGCTAAAGAAATCCTAGCCTAGATTTGAATGCAGTGTCCTGCATGTGGGATTACACCCTTGTTCAAGGAGCCCAGGCTAACTCTCTAATAAAAAGTGACGGACTTTGTGAAGCAAAGTTATGACTTCTTCAAAGTCATACCACATACCTCAGTTTCCTCATTCATCACAGGGAGTTTATAAAGCGCTTCTACATCACAAGCTGAAAATCCTTCTAGCACATAAATATTTCTGTGATTGTTCAATCCCAGACTCAGTCTAAACAAGGTAGCATGGGGTAGTGGTCAGATCAATATTTGCAATGGAAAAATCTTGTACAAAAGGACACATTATATTGTGTTCCCAGTGCTGTTACTTGTTTTTTAATAGGACTGGATGGCAGACATGAGATAACACACTCAATGCAGGGAGTGTGTGGGGGAGTTCAGTACATTCCCTTCCACTGCAACAGCACAAACGCTCAACAGCTGCATCTAAGGAAGAATTGTTCTGAAATTTTAAGCTGAAAACAGTCCATGGAGGAACTTCTTGGGAAACTGGTGAACTTTAACCTTCCCAAGATAGGAATGTTAACATAAGCCTGAATGGGAAAGCTTTCAATGCTCCGAGAGACGTGAGAAATGCTTTGTCTCTAGAGAAAGGCTGCACCGTCCTCCTTGTGTCTGAAACCCTTGCGAGGAAGGGAGGCAAGAGCAGAGCGACTTTGTTCCGCTAAGTGGCGGCTGAAGGTTTTGCTATGGCCACTGTTCAATTCAGCAATTTGTGGGTGTTTAAACACAAAGAGAAACCCTTATTCTAGGGATCTGGAGAAATGCATCCTCCCTGCTCTGCAGGGTCCGGTGCTGGCTTTTTTAACCACAGCACTGATTCGCACAGGCCCTAAATGTAACTGTTTGCACAGTTTGTGCACTGTATCCTCAATGCACCATTTCTCGCTGCTGACATCTTTGCTTCCCACCCCAGTCTACTAAGGCTGCCACGCTAAGATAGTGGCTTTAGGCTTTTAACACGCATATTGTATTCAAAGCACAAGAGCAGGCTGTAGAAGGCTAGACTATTAGCAACAAGCATGCTTCCCAAGGATTGAGCATCCTTCCATGTCCTGGAAGCCTAGTTGTTCTAGAGTAGGTATGGGGAAATAAAGCCTTGCCTCTTGCCTGTGAGGGGGTAGTAGACGCCTGGCAGGACTACGCAATGCAATCTTTACCAAAGATGACCTATCCTGCTCTTAGTTGAGAGCATGCGAATACCACCCTGCTTGCTTGATTTGCCAGCAGCCTCAGTCAGGGCCAAACATGACTAAATTTCACCTTACTGCTTCCTTTGTCCAGGGGGTAGAAGTTTCAGAACTTGGGTCAAAAGCAGTTTTCTAGACCCATTCCTACTTTGTTTACATAACAGACTACTTTTGCATGCAAGGCATCCTAAATGCTCCTGAGTTCCCCTGTGTCAGTGGCTTCTTTAAGCATTTTATTTGCACAAAGAAAATGAATTCTTGTTCTTTAGTCACAGCCTGGTGCTAGCAAAGGTCTGACACCACAGTTACCTGGAAAAAAAATAAAGTTATTCTTTCAAATGGGGCAGGAGCCCATGTGGTGAAAGGGGCTGCTGCATAAAGCACCACACATCCAAGATGAAAGCAAAGCTGTCCACTCTCTGGAGTGTCAACAGGGACAGCTCTGTGGTCCTGCACTGCTGTGGTTCACTAGTTACCAGTAGTAACGCATGCCTGCAAGCTTCCCTCTGACAGAGGGAGGTTACACCTCAAAAGCTTTGATGTGAAGTATGATCATACAAGGTCTAGGGAAGCAGGTGAGAGTAAAAACAAGTAGTGTTGTCCATTGCATAGCATTAAAAAGTTGAAACTTTGCAGAAGTGCTTCTTTACGTGGTCCAGCAGAATCACTGAGCAAGTCTCAGTGAGGTCACCATACACAAGGTCTGATAATTTCTCATTTGTATAGATACAGCTGATGTCCAAGTTTGGTCTAGAACACCTGGCCATGCTTTCAGTAAACTGTACTGGATGTTCATCTGCAGTATAAATACAGCATACAAAATACAGCTGAACAACTATCCTGGAGTCTAGACATAGAGGGAAGCAATTGCTGATCACAGAAACTGAGATGGACAATTGTCAACTCCAATAGACACAACAGAGATGAGAGATCAGTGCTAAAGCAGTCTACAAATAAGAGAATGATACTCAAGACAAAGGAAAGCAGGACAAGAGTGACACGATCTCACCACCCAACAGTGACACACAGCCTATCACAACAGTTCAGCAATCAGGGGAAGCTTTGTGCTAGCACCAGCTTAGATGTATAGCATAGATGTCAGTCTCCTCTCTTGCCCTATAGCAACATCCCAAGCATGTATCATGTTTGAAAAGATGCTGCTTCCAAAAGACCTTTCCATCTATTCAATACAGCTCTAGAGGACACAGATCAGCTATGAGAAGGTAGAGAGACGAGCAAGGAAAACATTAGCAAGACAAGTTTTAAAGGATGTGGAAGTAGGCTTATTGTATGTAGAAGGGGCACTGCTCAAGTCAGTGAGAGTGACAGACAAAAATCAGAGACAATTTAGAGGTTCAGGTGGCAGTCTGAGCACTGCATTCATCCAAGTGCATGCTTACGCTACACTGACATAGCACACAAACCCAAGATCCACTGCACTTAAGAGACTTCTATTGCATCTCAGTTTAATTAGGATCAAGCCAGGAACAAGATCTACTAATTGTACTGTGGAGGCTATCACTACCACTTCTGTCACAACTATGTGTATCAAACCTCATCTCAAACTCCCAAGTACTGAAAAATCTTGCATGCTGTCCTCTGCTGCTATAACAACAGGTGGGTTTTTTTTTAAACTTTGCTAAATTGGGCTTGTTAGACCCTCCCCCCCCCATTAATAAGGCAAACACTCACCTGATCATGCCTTACTAGACTACAGCCTGAATGAGATTCTCAAATTCTCATGAGCCTCGTATTAGCCTGCTGAAAGGCAATAAAGCATGCAATACTTGCATTGCAATGTACTTAAGTCATTTTAATCGCAGCAAGAAGAAACAAAGCTCAAATTAAAAACCACCTTTAAGGCAATTCTAGTTCTCTGTGTTAAAAGCTCTGGATGAGCTCAGACTCCCTGCTGCAGGCAAGCTGCATGCTTGTGTGTTCCATGCAGCACACACATGTTCAAGCATTCTTTGATCTGTGTAGTTTGCACCAGGACCTCATTGTCTCTTTGGCAGAGGGCACCAGACCCAAATGGTTTGGATGAACATCCACTTCTGCTCTACTTACTATGGTGAAGTAAACATACCGCTATCTCTTTGAAGCTGGAAATTAAAGTACTGTCAAGCAAGACACAGAACCGATCCAGCCACGCTCTTAAGTAACGCTACAAACCTTTCTCCCATTCCAAATCATCCCGTGTTATTGGTATTAACAGTTTCACTGGCTGAAGTATCGGTAAAATGAGTAACTGCTGAAAAATGGTAGACTTCATAGATAGTATTATCAGCATTTAACAGCACAGTCAGACTTCAAAATGTAATCAATGTGTAATCAGTCCTACAGACCTTCTATCAAGTCTACCAACAGGGTACCAAAAGTTGTTTATTGGTTCTGTATCTCCTTTGCTGTAAGATCTTACTGTAACAGAGCTGAATATTGCTAGACTCTACACTCAAAACTTTGAAATGTGCCATTCTGCTTGCAAGAGTAGTAGCAGGATTGCCTTACACCCAGCTACAAGAGAGCCAAGAGGAAATCCACACAGGAACTGCAAGTATCAGGCACAGGAGTCAAGAGGAAAAAAAAAAAAAAAAGCTAGAATGAAACAAAGTCATTCCCTGTCCCTTAAAAAGCACTAGCTAGGAAACCCAGGAAAAGGGGCAGTAAGAAAGATACAGGATCACAGCGCAGACCAGAAGTACAGAGCAAGTCATTAGCACACAGCTTGGATAGAGTCTACGCTGTAAGCTACAGCACTATTAAGCAAACCAAACTAGTTGGCATTGTAAGCAATGGACCCGTGCTACTCCCAGTATTAATGAAGCACAGGCTGCTTTTTGGGTTTTTTTTTCTTCTCATTAATATTAAAAGCCCCTACTAAGCTGCATGCTGCCTTGATACTTGAGCTTATCTCTAGCTAGGGAAGGTAACAATCCCACAGTGTAGATTGAAGTGCTTTGCTAAATAAGGTTTAACATAACAGCTAGAAAAACTAACAACTGGAAATATACTAAAGAACAATAACTCCACCTTGCTCACACCTAAGCGTGTAGTTTTTTCTTTTTTGTGTTGCTCATTATGACAATGAAATCCACCCTATAAAATACTGCTTTCAATGTTTACAGAAGCCCGAGTTTCATTACTGTATACCTTCATTTAACAGGCAAAGTTAAATGCTAAATAAGCCACCTTTTCTATTGAAATAGGTACCACAGAAGAGCACTTCCATGAACAGGTGCAACTAAACTTGTGTCTTTACAATCTATAATGCACAGTAACAGCATCCCCTTGGCAAGCAGAACAACCTGTTTTGCTTTGCTGTTTAAAGCTTTTAACAGGACACAAATATCTGAACTGCAGCTAGATAAGCCTCACAATTGTCACCTGCTTTTAATATCAAAATGTCTCATTGTCTACAGGACTCAGGATTACAAAATTCTGGTACCAAAGCCTTAATTTCAGAAGCCTGCCAGAGCAGTTTGCAACTCTAGAATTTTAAGTTAAATGGATTTATAGCAAATCCAGGGATTTTAGTACTATAGTAATGTTCAATATTAACCAAGCTAAACTATACTGAGCTAGTAACAAATACTTAAGCTGCTTGGCTTCTAATCACCTTCAGAATTCAGGAAGGGTACATAACTGGAAGTGATGACAGAAGGTATGGCAGCAGAAATCAGCACTATCTCAACCCCTACATGAGAGCTTGTGTAGGCCACCGCCTTTCAGTATGAATCCCACTGTTTGCACTAATTCGCACAGCAACCCAAGAACATTTATAATAAAGGATCATACAAAGATTGTAAGCAGCAAAACCAGTCAGCACATACTAGAGGTGTAATCATTTCTGACTGCTAATGGGGTACCACTTGTTCCCAATTTTAGCGAGTCATATAAAATGCAATATACAAGGCCTCTGCAAGTTTGGGCTTGTTTGGTTTTAGGATTTTTATTTATTTTTTTCCCCTTAACATAACACAGCAACTCTATTCAAGACCTACTGACAAATGATGCAATGCAGGAAAGACACTGGTTCCTAGAAACCAGTTCACAATTGTGCCTCGTTTAGGTTATGTTTTAACAAAAAAAAAAGCTGTAAAATATTTGAGTAGATTCAGAAAGTTTCCATATTCTAGCATGAATTCCCTGCATTTTTTAAAGCAAGCAGATATTTCTCTGATCTACAGAGCTATATTGTCGTCTCTACCACAAACACACCTTCCAGCAAGATGAATAGGTACATACACTGTAATGTCTCCATAACTATCCTCACTTCAAAGAGGTATGTTCAGGCTCTTGACTATGGAGCTTCTTCTTGACTTGTAGCTAGTAAGAGCTGACTACTTTTTGAAGCACTCTTCACTTTGTTTTGTGCAACACTGAAGTTTGTTTTAAAACATTGTCTGGTCTGACTCTCATCATGAAAGAGTCATCTTGATATTATTAATCTGGTATCTTACCAAGCACATCTACAATATGCAATACAGCATTATGCAGATAATCCTTAAATTTGTCAATGCTTCTGATAGCAGATTCTGTTATCAGGCTCGCTATCACACTCAGGGAATTTAACACCAGAGTCCTAGGGAACCTTTCTGATTATTAAGCTGTACACACTGTAGTAAGAATGAAAATCTAACACCCAAGAGCATATAATCTGAAAACTACCTTTAGAAATTAATATAGAATTCCAAAAGTATACTTCTACATCAGTGTAACAAGAACCTTAAATACCTCAAACAAGATATATTGACCTTAACAAGAGTCTTCACATATCAGAATTATCTTTTCCTAAGTGATATTTCTTTGGGTATTTGAGAATATTATGCTGATGTCAGTTTATCTGAGTATGTCTACTTTGCATGATAAAGCACCTAAGCAACCGGTAGAAATTCTGAACATTCCCAGCTTCTGCAAAGACCAAGGGAACTGAAGCCATGGAAAGCAGGGCAGTGACTAAGCATCTGAGTAACATAAAACACAGTAGTTCATAATGAACATACAGCAGTTACAGTACAGCAATTGAACTCCTGCTGCTGAGAGGCGACAGATTCTTCCTTAATTGTATTCACATGCTGTTAACATTCCACCAAGTTCAATGAAGTTTGTTGTGCTGCTTCTCTAGTATTGCTCCAAATAAAAAGAACAAATGCAACATAATCAAGCTTTCACCAAACCTTAGATACAGATCTATTTCAGTGAAGCCACTTAAAACTGGTGCTTTCATACTAAATCTTATGCTTCTAGCATACCAGGCCTTCATTTGAATAAATACACTTACACAGAAAACAAGACATTCTTATAGGGAGGATATACAGAGATTTATTTAACCAGGTTTACTATTTACAGTTGAGATCACTTTCACATACTACTTCGCTACTCTACATGGCTACATGGTTTCCAAACCACTTTAAGATGTACAGTCTGACAGTTCACTCAACACATAAAACTGCTCTTCATAGAAAAAAAGAAATATTTCATTATAGAACAGTAGTGCATACATTATACTCCTGAAAAGCCAGCTTGTATTTTAAACCACTACAGTCTGAAAGATTTGATCTCTGAAGGTCAAAACTGCAGTCACCTTAAGTAACCCTTATATTTTCGTGTTTTTTTTTTTTTTTTTTTTTTTACAATTTTATATATAAAGTATACTGGACTTCACTCAAGTGTTTTTAAAAAGCAACACTGGTGAGGGGCAAGATGAAAATATCTCTTCTCAAATTAAATACAGCTGGCTTCCTTTGTACAGCTTTGGCCAAAAGAGTTCCATGTAGTGAAGGTTTAAGAAATCCTCTCTCCGTATGCAAGAATCAGCCAGTTAATGCTTAGACGTAATCTACCAAAGTAGGCACACATCCTTTGACTTTCATAGCAACCAAATTACACTTCACTTGCAAATGGTTCTGAAATTAGAAAGTTTACTAGTATACTAAAACATTTAGATACATGAACAGCTGGGCTAAAACAGTGAAAGTCACAGGTAATTATATGTTTGTGTAAAGCTGAGTTGTTTTGCCCATCACCAGTGTACAGTACAGCTGTCCTCAACTGTGAAAGGTGTGCTTTGACTAAGCTTAGGGCAAGAAAGCTATTGCAGTAGACTTGGCCCATTCACCTTCCACGTAAGTGAGAGAGATAAGATTGAACTGCGTGTTCACATTCTCTTCTAGGCATAGGTTCCACCAGTGATGAGAAGTTCGTAGGCAGGATCCCGACTCCTCCTACATAGTACTATACAGGCACACAACATGCCCAGAAGCTATGGAGAAAAAAAAAAGACAAAAAAAGAAGAGAAAAACAAGCTGAGTACAAAGAAGGCACTTCAAGAGATTTAACCTCAGCACAGAAATTGTCAGCATGCTTCACAAGACTGTAATTGTCCATAAGGTAAATGGCAACAAATGCATCGTTCTTGAACAAGCTTCATTTCCTGCCCTGACCTCCAGCCTCATTTTCTTGCAAGATTGTCTTGGACATCTTTAATAAAAGTTTTTTTGGTCAGACACTTTTATTCTGCCTCAACAATTCAGATAGAAGAAATCACTAATTTTATTGAAGGTACAGATTTAGATACTGTCTCAGGTATGAAACATTAAAGTGAAATTCAAACGCATTAGTGTCTAACTGCCATCATGAAAAAAGAGCAAAACTTGACAGTTTTATGAACCTATCTCACTGTTGAAATCTCTTTCGAATGCTCAATCTCTATTAACAGGCAATATCAAAGAGTCCAATGTGAACTATTCACTTCCAGACATTTTCCGGCTGTTAAAATTCACAGTACCATGACTGTGCTGGCAATTTTGCCAGGAAGTTAAGGTTTGATCATCTTGTACATATTTACAAGACTCAGATCGGATGAATGTCATCAGGGATGTGGGGCACGATACTTCACAGAAATTGCATGTTTCCCAAAGGTAGAATAAGACTGTGCCTACTCAAAAAATAAAAGTCAGCTCTAGCATTATGTTCTGCAGTCTGCAGTTATTGGCAATAGCTTCCAGTACAGTAAGAAACACTATTATTTGGTCATACTCATAGAAGTTTGTTCACAGATGCAAATACTTCATGAGGTTCCTGTCATAACTCTGTATTATAAAGCATCACCCAGAAGGTAGGTAAGTTTCTTAAAAAAACCCCAACATAAAAATCCAAACCAAACAAAATACCCACCTCTAAAAAACCTTTGAAGAGAAAGCAAATGATAATGAAATGGGTGAGCAGAAAATGAAGTGTAAAGCTTCTTCACTGATAAAACAAAACCCCAGTGAAAACACAGCACTGGGACAAAAGGAGAATTACTTTAAAAAATTGTTACTAGTGTGATGTTTGCATCAGACTTTATTTTTAAAACTAGATGATGGTACATGCAACATAGTACTTGAGTCTGTTGAAAGACTGAAGAGAGAATGTTTAAAAACACACCAAGTCTAAATAAGCAGTGATTAAAAAGAAGCATGATGCAATTCTAGTACGAGCTTTTAATTTCCTGGAAAGATTAATAATTTACTCCAGGCAAACAGTATTATCTGCTTTGGATCTATACCAGAAACCAGCTCACATTCAAAAAAAGCTTATGGAGAGTAACCTAGAGTATGGCACTTCAGCCTGTTGGCAAACCCAGCACCTTTCTTCACTTTCCATCAGTACTTGGGTGGTTCCAGTTCACAGGCTGACTCCCAAATGTATGTTATATTCATATCAGAATAAGAGAGAGTTGCACAAGAAAGAAGGGCTTTGTCCATGACAAGTCATTAAGTGAGAAAATGAGGTTTTCTTAGCTGTGGATATTAAGTTAGACTTGTGAGATGGAGAGCTTATAGTAGTTGCCAGTGACTACAGAATTGTGAAGGAGGCTACACAGCCGGCAAGTACAGAAATTTAAGCCTTTTTCCTGTTCAAAACAAGGACAAAAATCAAGACTGCATTGCAGGAAAAAAACCTCCTCTTTTAGTAATTTGCTATAATTCATTCTAACCAGGTATTGCAAGGAAATCAAATTAGTTCCAACACATTTACAGTTATTCACACAAAGATAATCCTGGTCAATAACTCACCCAAGACATTTAATGTATGCAGTTGGGTAAAATCTCAAACAATCAGGTACTGCAATAAGAACTCACATAAGCAACTTCTGGGGTACTATTTCAACCCTTTATATTCTTTAGGAGTCCAGTGAGCATATTCCTAGAATTCACTGTAAACACAGAAGTAATCCCTGTATTTCAGCTGTCTCTACAGAAATTTAGTAGATCATTTTACAAAACATGCTAGCACCTTTATAACGTTTTTCTAAGGCATTTTTATTCTGTTTCTCTTGAGCTACTATTTAACATGGTGAATATATATTGTATATGAATATATAAAATATTTTAAAATTTATGTTTAGGAAGGATCCATGCATCCCTCTCTTCTCCAACTTTCAGCAAAATTTAGACATCTACACAATCAGAAGTGTGTTTGGGTTTTATTTTGGTTGGTTGATTTGGGGTGGGGTGTCGTGGTTCTGTTTCAGTTTTTAAGTTTGTGGGTTGGTGTTGTTTGGTTGGGCTTTTTTTCTTTTCCCTTTTAATTTGCCTGCTAGCATAATTATATTCAATTGGCTTTCACCAAATCTGCCCTTTTTTGGTACAGAACCACCCTCATTGGTTATACATATATGCCAAGCTCTGTACGTTGTAAATGATCACTAACTACAAAAGCTCTGTAAGAATGAACTCCATCGCAATCAAGCAGCACTTCTAATGCACTGCAATGCTTTTGCTCCCTTCAGTTTACCTCTATTTATAAATAGTTCTGTGCTGTCACAGTGGTTGAGACCAGGGAATTACTGCACACTGAAGATCCCCATGGCAACTGACACATGAACGTATAAAAAATTGCTTCTATGCAAAAAAGACAAGGCTTCCCACAAATTCCAAGCCTTGCAGAAATTCTGCTTTTCTCAGTCTTTTAATTTTAAGGAATGTACTGAAGGCTGCATTTGTTGAGTACAAGCTACAGGTAATGAACTTTGGACAGCCTTACTGCATAATATATGAAATAGCAATCTGTGCAGAGCAAACTCTATGTAGCAAGTATAAGAAAGGTAGTAAAATTCACCACAAGGTAGGGAAAACCATAATTAGTCCTTTAAGTTTACAGGACACAACCTATGTTACAAGTTACTTACTGAAGTTTGCACTCTTATCTCCATTTCAATTACCTCACAGTTCATTTTGCAGAGTTATCAGACTAAATATATTAATTCTGTATTATGAATAAGACTGAAGTTGTGACATCCTCTTAGTTTGCAGGAGTTAAAGAACAGAACAGTTTGAATACTATTTAGTATCAACCTGAGTGAAACTAAGGTCTTTTTAAAACATGAATTTACAATCATTTGAACTGTGCAGGAAAGATACAAGAATTTGATCTGATAGACTAAACGTGATTAGAGAGAACTTTCAAGGGTATTCTCAACATCCTGTGTTTGATATTTACCTTTATTCTATTAATTTTTTGAACAAGATATCACATAGCGTGTTTTAACTTGAAGCAGAAAGATTTAAAAATGCTATACAGCTGCAAGAGCAAACAAATTTATCTGATGTTCTTTTTTTCTTGGAAAATTTTTTTATACATTATGTACTTTCTGTCAATAGCTTGATGACTGACAGGTGGAGACAAATCAAGGAGCACGCACTGCAGAAAGGATACAACTAACATGCCTGCCAAGAACTGATGAGCCGGGAATAACAGAAGGGTACAAAGAGCCACATTTCCATTGTAAGCATAGATCAGAAATTCTGTCTCAATCGCAGAGAGGCATATAACTGGGCTGCATTTTAGTGTGGACCTGGTAATCAACCTGCAAACTCCAAAGCTAGGAATAATGCCTCCACTTGGGATTCAGCTCACCCAGCCTCACAGCATGCATTTTTTTTTCCCTACACACACAAATATCCAGCACAGTAATCATGGTTGAGGTAAATACCTTTATTTACATTACACAAATATATTTCAGTGATCAAGCAAACTAAATATTGTTCTGAAGCTTCCAAAATGGCAATTAAAACCTTCCTTCAGAAGACTATGCACAGATCTCACCAAATTTAAGAGTTCCATAGCTGAAGTAATCTGGTTCCAGACAGTTCAACACAATTACTGTATGCAGTGTTACCTATGAGAACATCCTTGTAGCACTGAAATAGAAATTAAGAATCTCTGCAAAAGATTACTTACCTTCAAATGTACAATCCATCTCAAAAGCTGCTTTTGAAAACAGGAAGTGCCTAAACTGCCTGACTCAACAGCTACCATGTTTTCTGAATTCAACTGCTATTAAGGGCACAAAAGTAACTTCAAAAGTAGTTTTCAAATCTCTGGGATTCAGCATATGTACTACATTTCTCAGAGGCCACAACATGGTCTGAAAATAACGTGATCAATGTTCTAAGCCTGCCAAACTGATGAACATTCAAAATTTACAGGTGTATTTAAAAGAACAGTCTTTAAAAAAATATCTACATAAATACTGGGATATATATCAGTCTATTTCTTCAGTTATTTTTTATGTCCAGAGGAACTTTAACAATTCAGGTTCATGGGGGAGGCAGACTGTGCTCAATTTTAAGTAGGCAGGGTTTAGAAACTCTCTTTTTGCTTAAGTCCAGAAACCAAGAAAATTTCAAGACACAAGAGCAAAGTATGCTATCAAAAACACTGGTGTAGCTCCTAACTGGTCTTGACCTTACTTGTATGCCATGAAACATAGCTAAGCTGAAGTACCTCTAAAATGGCAAGTAGTATGAGCTGTTTTCAATTAGAAGAATTTGCACAGTATTTAATTTCCAACTGTTAAATGCTACCAGAGTACATTCAAGATACTTAATGCTTAGGTAATTAGTTTTCAAGAAATAATTTACTATTTACATTCTAGCAGATTACTGAATGTAACATTGACTGTTTGGCTATCTTCAAATCTAAAAAAAAAATGCATGTAGTCATAGTTTTTAGACCATGCATAGGCAAGAAGTTCAGTTTTAAAATGTTTAGATCCTTTTGACTGATTTGCAATTATTCCCTGAACCAACTAGGGACTGAAGCTGCCATCATTCTGTGCATACTTGTAATAACCTGGAGAGCAGAGTTTTGAATTTCATTTGAGAAAAAGTTTACTGCTAAAGATTATTCTCTTACCTGAATAGCAGCAAAGGCTAGTGCTGCCCAGATGACATACATCATGATCTCTTGAAGCTTCTTTACAACCAGAGCCTCACACCCCTGAAACAAGGAGACTTCTTAAATATCCACCTGGGAGCCCTATATATATATATATATATATCTCCACATTTAGGCATACCAAAAAACCCTCAACAGCATCAAGCAGGGCAGAACAATAATCCAAACTCTGAAAGAAGTCATTACATAGTATATCACATATGAAAAAAGGAGAGAGGGTTCCACACACCCCCCCCGCCAATCACATTTATTTCCTGTTAAAGTAAATATACCCAAGCCTTCATGCTTCCACTGAAAATTAAGTTGTCAGCAAAAGCATATGGCTACATAAGTTCATACTTTGGCTGTCTTACCTCAGAATAAAGGTCCATTGGGTGGGTCAAACTGCCAGTACAATTGCTGAGGGCTGCTTTGCAACAACTAAGCGGCACGCTGTTATTTTTAGTTTGTTTGAACCAGACAGTATTCTCCCAGTCTGAATAGTTATGGATCCCACAGCAGCGCAGCTGAAAAAACACACAGGTAAAGAGTCAATGTGTTTCTCAGTCAAGAAGTCAGGTGAGACTAATTCTAATTCCAATGCAAGAACAACCGTATTGATTAAACTTTGTTACTTAAGTAACACAAGAGATTTGACAGTTATTTAAGCAAATCAAACTGAGCGGATTGCAAAGGGGCCTATAGCTTAAATCATTCATGATACTCCTTACAAAATGCAGACTTGACATTCCAGTTCTTGAGAAACATGTGACAACCCACTTTTCCCTCATGCCTTCCAGACAAGACAAAAGCTGTATTTTTTGGCTTAGAACAGCTCTATCCTTAAAGCTTACAACAGATGCTTGAAAGAAACTTTTACTTTCTGGACATAGTTCTGGCATGAACCGGCATTTTCTCTCCTCACAGAACTGCGGTGCAGAATTAAAATTCATTTTATATAGTCACATGCATATGTGACCATGTAGAAAGCCTTCTGGAATGAAACAAAAAAATAGAGTTCCATTCTGCTGACAGGTCATGCTCTATTGCAGTCCTTCGAGTCTATAGTGCAGTCTCAAACACAGGTACTGCCTTAACTGTCAGTTTACCAGCTTCTTGTCCCTTTCCCCTTAAAGGAGGGATTTTAAGCAAAATATTCATTAGTAGTATGACTGATTTAAACACATTTAATATGCAAATCAGAGAGCTTTTAAAATTGACACAATTATAAGAATGTTGAAAGCTCCTAAGTCTTTAAGTCTGATTGGTTCTTTTAGCCTCAAATGCAGAAGCTTGCAACACTATCTTCCAGTTAGAATCAAGTTTTTCCCCCAGCACGTTCTAGATAAATCTGTGCAGACGTGAGAACATTCTGCAGTGTTCCACTGCAGAAAAATAAGTAAATACTAAACATTAAAATCCAGACACTGATTCACAGATAGCAGTTACACAAAATGCACCCCACCCCCCCCATTAACAATGCCACAACAGTACTAATTTTCACTGAGTTAAGATATTTATTGACCAATCTGCTGTTTCCTGGAGTTGTCAGAATGGAGGAAGATATGCTACAGAAGTGGCAGAGCAATGCAGCATTTGTGCTTTAAGGACAGAAAGGGCCGTGACTCACCTGCCTCTGTACATAGTCAATAGCACGACTGGCTGCATCGGGATTTGTCCCATTGTAGCCATTGTATACTTTCCGAATGCTGTGATCCACCTCATCCTCCACCTGCAAAACGTTAAGGAAGCATCAGCATTAGCACACCAACAGAAGTAGCACAGGTCTAGGTAAAATAATTTCACTTCTAACTACAGCAAATCAGGAAACTCCTTCAAAGTTCCAAACCAAAACCAGTATAACCATCTGGGCTAACTCATATCCTTGGGGTCCCAAATGGAACAAGTCATATAACCTGCTCTTCCCATTCTGATTGAAGTACCAGTAAATTCTCAACTTCTGTTCAGTCCCAGTCCTTCCATATTTTCTGAGAAATATTGATAGTAGTACCCTGTGCATAGCAACAGCTACTGGAATAGCTCCTAAAACTACTGCAGATAAGTCAGGCTGCTAAAGATGATGACAAGTACATGTGTTCAATATGGAAGCCCCTCAAGAATCATCACTTGTCCCCCAAAAGGCATCCCGTAATGCCCATTTTGGAGAAAATCTTATCAGAACCTATTACACTCAACAAGAACTATGTGCAAGGCATGCAATGCCAGGGCTGAGCATCAACTAAGCATGCACGTTCTTCAGATTTGCAAGTTAGAGCAGAAAGTTCTTGCCAACACATCATTGCCTTCAATGCTTTAAGAGAAGAATTTTCTGCAGTAATAGTACAAACTTCATTTCCCCCCCCCCCTTTTTTATATATATTTAAAAGCCAGTGAGATTGCAAGTTAGAAGTTTCACTTCTTTGAGCCACACTGTGGATAATTTCTAATATCATGTAGTATATTTCTGCCACATATTGTGATGGTAGAAATGCAATTAATTACACTGTCTGGTCCCAGTTCTTAAATTCCACTAAACAGTGGGAGAAGTCACAACTCTTTAGTCATAATCCTTGTTAACAACCTGTATAAAGCTAGACAGTATACATTAGCACATCCAATCTATTTGATTTTATTATTATGCAGTGTTAGTTGGCATACCAAAACACAAGATTACATTTAAGTTAATGCATAGCAAAACAATGTGCCCTGTGCTCAAATATTGTGCAACCTAAATCATTCAAAGTTGCAGCATAAATAAATTAGAAGACCATCTGGAAACAAAAAGGCATCAGTTACCAGGACTCCATTCGACTGTTCAATTGTTAATGATATAGTCTAGCTAGTTTTTTTTCCTCTGAGGAAAACTTTCTGCTTTAAGAATACTGACATTCTAAATTTTAAGATATTGCTATCTGAAAATAGCTCACTTAAGAGGGTTGGTTTCATTGCCTTAACAAATACCCATTAAGAGTTCTACAGAATCAAATACAGTAAAGCCTACACCTGCATTCTGGTCACAGTTCACAACAAAACATTTACTGAAATGAAGAAGTCATTACCTTTGCTCTGTAGATGTATCCAAGAACCACCACCACCACTTCAGTGATAAAAACCAAGAGCAGGATGATCACAAACTGCAAAAATACAATCAACATTGTTGGTGCAAATAGTTTTACCTATTTACTTTCTTAAAGTCTCCATATAGATTTTGCTATTTAAAGTAATTTTTCAGGTAAGGTTTTGATTTAACAGATAAAGTAAGCAATTAAATTGACCAAATGAGCCCAGAATTAATTCAGTCAAGCAATGTTAGAGTTCATAGCTTCACCTAGTAATAAGCAGCTGCCCAGGCAGGCAAGTGCTGAGCATTAGGAAAGACTGAGGGAGCTGGGGCTCTTTAGCTCGGAGAACAGGAGACTGAGGGGTGACCTTATCAAGGTTTGTAAATACATAAAGGGTGAGTGCCAGGAGGATGGAGCCAGGCTCTTCTCGGTGATGCCTGATGACAGGACAAGGGGCA
>JAAGNO010011254.1:82070-94781 GCA_033439905.1 Ceryle rudis
GAACAGGCTGCCCAGGGGGGTTGTGGAGTCTCCCTCTCTGGAGATATTCAAAACCTGCCTGGATGTGTTCCTGTGTGGTCTGGTATAGGTGATCCTGCTCTGGCAGGGAGGTTGGACTCTATGATCTTTCGAGGTCCCTTCCAGCCCCTGACATTCTGTGATTGTGTGATTAGGACTGAAAACACCACATTAAAGTGCTTTAATCAAGTGTTTCATTCAATCTCTGTTAGATAACCAGGAACGTCACAACAAAGAAGCTACCCAGGCTATTACTAAGAGTAGTAGGTAGACTAATGAAATTATTCTTCAGATTAAGCCCTGTAACACAACTAAGACAGCATTTTAACTATGGCATTTGCCTTGTTATAGTTAAAAACACTTTTAAAATAAACTGTTAAAGTCTACACAGTATCCAACAAAAGACCAAACCCATGAAGACAGTTTAGATGCTGGCCTCTCCTACCTAATTCTCAAGCTGAAATTATGGTTCAGATGCTTGGAAGCACACAACAAAATACTGCTAACTGTCCAAATAAAGCCATACAGAAAAATACTATCATGACAACTCTCAGTTAACTTTGATGCAAGATACTCAGAACAAGAAGGCTCGTAGCTCACCTTTCTCTGTCCAATTTCAGCTTTTCAACCAGAACAGATGAAAGTGAAATTTAAAAGCTATTAGGACTTAACAGTATGGATTTACTTTTTTTTTAATTAGATGATTACAGTTCTAAAAGCTAAAACTGCAGAGCCTGCTGCTGCCAGAACTTACTAATTAAACACCATTATTCAGAACAGAAAATTGAAATAAAAAATGTTCATAACATAAGGGGAAAACATTTAAGGCCATAAAATATGATTAGAACAAACTTTAAAATTATTTTTAGAAGTCTATTAAAAGGGAAGGCAGCTAAATATACAACAGGCAGACACCATCATATAAAAACTTTGCAACTTACCGTAGCTAGTCCACAGCGACTCTCTCGAATTGTGGCACAGCACCCAATAAGCCCAATAATAAAAAGAAGTGTTCCCACAGCTATGATAATGACTGCTGGAATTAGCGTGTAGACATCTTCAAAGAAGTGATCATAGTCATCATATGTGATGAACACATAGGCTCCCACGTAGCACAGTATGCCTGCTGCTGCCTACAACAGACAAAATAACCTGGTAAATTTAAACCAAACCCTCCTTTCAGCAGAGCTACTTTGCAACAATTATTTTCTCAAACACCATAAAGTAGCCTTAATCAGAAATTAGATTTAGACATCTCTTCTAGGTAATATCATATGTTTATTAGGAACATCTTGAAGGGAGGCTAGCCAGTAGTTTTCAAACTACATTTAATCTAGAGGGGTTCAGTTTTGACTACAATGTAGAAGTCTTCTGAGGCATGTAGTCTAGAAATGAGGGTAACCATGCTATGAAAATCAAAATCATACTCCCTGCTCCGAACTGAACTTCCTATATACTCTATCATTCACAAACTGTCTTATGCTTTTGAGAACATGATTCTAGCCTATCCAAGTGGTAAGTTATTTGCTATTCAATAGATATATGCAGTTTTTATCTACCATTATTTACCAACTATTTATTCTTCCACTTTGATGATTAATCCCTATGATTGAATGTTAGAATAAATACACACATTTCAAACTTTAACATCTGCTAGGGAAAGTTTAATTGCTAGAAACAACAGGCTTTCTGAAGTGTTCACAGCACTGGAAAAAGTCTGATTCTAACCACAAAGCAGGCAGGAACAAATTGAAATCACCAATTATTGAGACAGAACCAAATATCTAGAGAGAACTACCACATAACTTTTAAGAGATGTTCTCAAAAGGATCATTGTAAGAACAAAGTGTTAATTAAACACACAAAACCAAGTAAGACTTGGAGGACAGACCTGGCACTAGATAAACCACTAACATAAAGCACTTACATCAATCTAATATGAGCTTATCTCCCTTACAGTTACAGGGAACCCAACACACATCAATACCTTCATTAACCTGAGCTGAGCAGACCTAGTGAAGGACATACAGCTGGTGCTTGAGGAGTCCGCTAACATACATTTGTTTCAAAATAAAAGGGCCTTGCCTGTTTTTTCCTTTACAAATGTCTTTCATAATTGTCTTCACACTTGCTGCTGAATGAAGCAGTGTTGCCATATATTAAAGCATTTATGTTTAACTGATTTGCAATGATGGACACTAAAATTTGAGTATTTAATGACGCTTTTTTGGTGTCTCAATACAAGGTTAAGGCAAAACAATCCACTGAGATGATGTCATGATCTGGGGAATTGCATTTTGCTGTAAAAGGTAGTGTCCCCGTACCGTGGACATGAGTTCACTCGGCTGGAATATTACACACTTCAGCTCTGAGCTGAGGAAGAACACTGCAGGCTGCCTCTAGCCCTCCTTCCTCACTCTGTGGCCTGTAACCACACCTATCCCTGCACTGCAAAGAGTGCAGACAGACACATATATAGCTAGGTCCAGGAGCTAAAAATACTACCAGACTGGGTCATGGTATTGTAGAATCAATACAATAGAGGAACCTGAGGGCATCATTTAGTCCAATTTCCTGCTCAAAGCAGGGTCAACAATGAACTCAGACCAGGTTGCTCAAGGTTTTGTTCAAGGGCTTGAAAATCTAAGGATGGGGATTATACATCCTCCCTGGGCAACCTATTCATTGTTGGCACAGAACACGACATAGGAAGACTGGTACCTAGTATTTCAGTACTGTTTGCTACTATGTACTAGATGCACTGTAGTATTACTGCAACTACTTCCTTTAAAACTATACTGTATAAACACTACTATTTTATATATGGAATATTCCCTGCAGCACTTTGCTACAGAAACATCAGGTCAAAGAAAATAGGTATTAAGAGACAGCTCAAAAGTATCACCAGTTCTGCATGGATTTGAGCAATATATTTCACCTCTCTGCCTCTTTTCTGCAGTGAAGGCAAGGGTGTACTCCACAAGAATCTTAAATCCAAGAGGGTCACATTCATCCAATAAAATGTGCTATGCAGATACAACAGCAGCGAAACTGAAAATTCAGTAACAGTCAAAGAGCAACAGCAAGACATCTCCAGACAACAAAATCTGAATTGAACATGCTATTACAAAATAGCCCCTTCACACAAGAGACGTTGAAATGCTAATCCAACTATACAAATCATGCCACATTAGGTACAACATGGCAAAACACAGACATACAATTTCTGTACACAAAGCAAAGATTCAAAGTAGTGTCACTGAACAATGGAATTATATTAACTGCTGCCTAGCAATGAAGCGTGTGAATGACAGGACGGTGATGTAATCTCCCACTCTTAAGAACTAAAATGCTTGTTAGAAATATGGTATATTGCAAGGGGGTAGATGAACAAACACAGCTGTGGCTGGCATCAGGCACAGAGAATACACAACAGAACTGAAATCAGACCCCTTTGTTAACCCCATTGTCCTTCTCTTATGCAAAACTTAGGGGGGGGAAAAAGCCACTTAAAAATCTGGCTTAAACTGCATGAGCACATACATTTAAAGAATATATTTGAAACAAACTGTCTACAGGTGTTAGCTTTCCTTCCCTACTTCAAGCAGCATACAGATTTTAAGCAACTCTGCTCTTCTAGTACTATGCCAGACAAAATATGTCTGACAAGTACAAAGATTAAATATTGTCTCAAAAACTAAGAAAAGCCATACTCTGTGCTCGATAAAAAAATATATAGTATCTTGTAATGACTACAGGCAAGGTAGCTATTTCTTTACACTTCTCAGTTTAAAGCAGCCTGGTCTGAAGACTTCATTAAATCCTTTCCACACATGGTACTGTAATGACTAATCAGTCAGCATTTGGCCATAGGTTTTACTTCTGAAGAATGCTGTAAAACAAGCTACAGAATTTTGGGAACAGCAGTGTGCATTCACGTGTCTATAAACCTCACACTAGAATCAGGAAGAAACTGAAGATAAAGACACTGCCCCTACTTGATGAGGTGACCATACCCTTAAAATTACTGCTACGTCTTCCTCAGAGTCACTTCAAGTAATGTCCAGGAGGCAGGGGAGAATGTACCAGAAGTAAAGGTGCCTGCTGGAGCTTTCACAAATTTGAAAACCTATGAAGATTAAAAAAACTCCTTTCCTGTGTGCCACAGTTTAACACTATTTTTGAACAGGTACAATACCTAGTCTGTCACAGAACAATAAAACCAGCAATACTACCCAATTAGTTTATAGGAAAACAAGTTTCAAATGCCTCCCCTTTCCCTTTCACATCACAACAACAGGTTGCTTAGTGTTTTCTTCAGCCTGCTCTAAACCTGGAAGAGTAGTCTCTAAATTAGCATTTTAGCTGGGATTAAGAAAATGCTTCTGAAACAAAACTTTCTGCTCATCATCCTATGACTTTCACTTACTTACCTTACAAGCTAAGAGCATGGACTTCCTTCAAATGAAACTAAGTCAGATGATGAGTGCATTTACTGTGTCAACTGCTAATAAGTGTTCAGTCAATGGGATCAGACCAGCCTGAAGTCCTTCCTCCCTCTTCACAACTCACTAGTTTCAACTTCAGGTCCTCTCCACAACTGGGTTTTGTTTTACCTCCACAGTACCATGTTGTATATTAATGTAAATATAGCATAAATACTATGACAACAGATATGAGCTAATTTTATCTATACAAATGACACCATCTACACTGATCAGTGCTGCACCAGTTAAATTCCAATTACCTGTTGCAATCAAAGAATAAAGTTGAACTTGTGCTTTTTAAAAGAAAAGAAAAAGAACCAAAATCTCAAAACAGTACCATGCACTTTAATTTGGTTCTCAAAACAGGAATTATCTAAAGAAACTGATATCTGTACAAGTAAAGACATACAAATAATTGAGGAAAAAAATCATAAAATAATCCAAATCTCAATGCTTATTATCTTGCAGAGTAAACAGCAAATCTGCAGAAGTCCAAACTCATTCGAATCAAAGACATTTGAATAAAAAGCCACCACATTTACAAGAATACATTTCCTGTCATTAAATGGAAGCCAAATACACAAACTACAGACAGTTCAAATAAGGCTTTGATAAAGAGCACTTGAAGGAAGAATTCTCAAACTTAATCTGCACAAAGCTCTGAATAGAGATGGCAGCAGCTCCTGAACCTGTGCCAGGTCACACACATGCTCTAGGGACATGACTGGTTATCAGCATTCACATCCCTTTGGAGCTATTTGCATCTAACTGGTAGTACTGAACCTGAAACGGCATACTCCTATTTTAGGATGATTCAACCTTGTTTGTTGCAAAAGGCTTGAACAGTTTTAGGCATCCTCTTCATAACAAAAAAATACATAGACTTTCCATAGTTCAGAAAATGCTTGATGTTACTGCTTTGGCATTGGCCTCTAAGGAGTTATTAAAAGCTGAACAGGTAAGCAAAGTGCTGGGGGGGAAACTGGAAGATCTAATGACACTATAAAATGTACAATGATAAACATCACTCGAAGCATTATAGGAAAGCATATTTAAAATCTGGCATTCTTAAGAGTGTGTAACCTTCTCCCCCAAATTTGGGCTGGTATTAAACAGCCTCTTAATCCCATGCCTATTTCAAAATCAGCCTTCACCTTTCACATTCTCTGAGGCATACAAGGCTACCCACTGTCTAGATGTACCTTGAAACAGTTTCAGGTCTGGTTTTTTGCTGTTGTGGGTGGGGTTTGTTTGTGGATTTCTTTTGTTTGTTTGTTTTTGAAGTAGGTTGCAAACACACACCAGGAACTGTTTTCATGTTTTTGGTAACACATACTGCAATAGTTTGAAGCTAAAAATTGAGTGAGCTAATGACTGATGAGATATTTAAACTACTACTTCTGTTGATCATTTATTTATCAACTATGAACACAGCAGCTCCATTTATAAACTAATACTTCTTCATACTACCCTACTAATGTAGCTCCCAAACAGATCTGATGAAAACTTGTCCAAAGACTGTATAATTTTTTACAAAGCATTGTCCTTCACATTGCTTTTGCTGTTTACCTCACTACTGAATTTTCTTTACTTTGGGACCACAGTAGAACCCACAAAAAAAGTTTGAAATTTTTTTTTTTAGTACTCTTTTAATTCATTAGGCTAAAGAGGAGTATTTGTCCCTTTTTTATATGTATTTTATTCAGTTTTATGAAAAACACATACTCTCTGAACAAGAAAATGAAGGTAGTACTTAGACCTGATGTCCAATTAGTTAAGAGGAATATTTCACCTTTTTTGTGAGGACACCTACTCAGAAGTACTCATACTGCCAACTTGACCATTGCTGACTGGTAAATTTTGGTAGTAATACATACACCACCCTAAACCCAATTATTGTTCATTCTGCTACTAAAATACCTTTCTTGACCATGACTGTAACATACATCCATGCTATATTCCAATAGAAATCTGCATTGTCTTTGATAAAAAGAAGAAAAAATAAAAACCCTAAAAAAAATTCTTCTATGCTACCAGTCCCTTTCCTTTTCTGCCTGGATCCTGGCAGGATCATCTTCCCAACCTGTATTACTTTCCTTATGTTAAGGATCAGCGTATCTTGTTCTAACTGCCTTTAGTCTGACGCAAACGTGCATATACTCCAGAAGAGAGTTTTGAGGATCTACAGTTACCCGTTTCATTCTTTGTAACGGTCACTTTCCTCCAAGCATACCAATGCCTGAACATTTCCCATCCGTGAGTAGGGACCCTAGTATTGTGATCTGCCATCCAGTTTTCGGGCTTCTTAGAGCCATTATCTGACTTCTACTGTATTGCTTTGACATTTTCAGTTCCCTCCAACACTAGAGTATTCATAGCCTGATGACTGTTAGAGTTCATGATTTACTACTTTTTCTTTTAGCTTTCTGTCCTTCAAAATCTAGTTCAATTTTAACTTAAAAGGCCCTATAGGATATCTCTACTGTTTATATCTTTCTTACATTATTTTCTGTACTTCACTATGTCCCTCTCCACTCCCGTCCAAAACATACACACCTGTATTTGACTTTCTTCCTACTTGCTTAAATTGGTTTCCTGACACTCTACTTTGTTTTCATCAGTAATAACTTAACCGGAACACTAACAAAATCCTTTTGAAGAAAACTAGCAATTCCATTCAACATTATCATAGTTCGAAATATTTTAAAGGCTTATAAAACAAAGCCATGTACAATTCAAATAAGCCAGATTGCTTTGTCTATAGTAGCCAAATTCAATTCTGTAGCACTATACATGAAACTCAAATTCAAATGCTTTGGCGGCTAAAGAAAAAGGCTGAGCTAGGCTGCTTTTCATTTAGCATTACCATTTTTAAATACTGCTAATTAAAAGAGGCCAATGCACCAGCAGAGTGAGGTGGTGGGTTATTTTTTTGTTTGCTATGGTTTTTTTTAAATCTAGAAGAGATGTTAACAACATAGCCATTCTTTTACATCTCTTTTGTCATTAGGGTTGTAACTTGACCCGGTGCTCCATTATTTCCAAATTCCTTGCCCTGCCCACTCCATGCTACAGTCTCACCAAGTACATCAATATTTCAAATTTCATGTACTACTCAAAGATATCACATTTAGCTTTGCAAATTGTTTTGCTTCTCTTGGGTATCAGCTCTACCATTAAGCACAAGATCAGATACAAAAAAAAAAAAAAAACCCGCTGAAAATTGTCACACAGACTTGAAACCTACCCTGTAAAGAAATAGAAATGATGTTACTGTGTTACTTGAAAGCAAATTGAAGCCTTACCAAAAAACATGGCCTGTCCCATGTTTGCTACCTGAAAATTTATGTCCAAATACCGTGAGAAAAAAAAAAAAAAAATCACTCAGAGGGCATGACACCAATTTTACATCCTAATTTTAATATATATAAAAAGTATTTATATGCATGCAATTCCAAAGCATTACACAATCCTGAAAATACTCACTTCACTACCATAGCAGGAGAAGCACTAAACAGTCAGCTTTCACATCCAAAAGTGACTGTCCTTCACGACAAAAAGGGCTTCAGTCAAATAATCCCCAACAGGTAGCCTTTCTTTGGGATCATCTGTCAATTATAGTCTTCGATCACCAAAAAACTCTTAAGAAGTTTCTTCATTCCTCAGCTTTTTTAAAAGTCCAGATCAGAAAATTCTCAAGATCCCAGTAAGAGAAAAATTACTAGGCTTATTCCTACATGTAAGACAACATGGGCTCTACTTTTCTTTCCATGTTAAATATCCATTAATTTTCCCGTTACTTCACTTTCCTTATTCTTGTCTACCAGAAACCCCAAACATACTACATATACATTGATAGCTACAGCTCCTTTTAAGGATAGCGCAGATAGTCCCTCTAAGATAATCCTACATCATTCCTAATAGTATGGTTACTGTACTGTGGTGAGCATGGAATTACAGAAAGCATTCTCACTGTACAGAACTGAAGCCTTGAGATTTGTCTAAACAATCATAATTAAGAATGTTGTGTAATAGCTTCATCAAATGAACTGTAAAATTAATGATTTCAAGTCAGATAAATAATTGCAAGAGCAACTTAAAGTTAGTTTTCAGCTACCGAGTTGAAAGTATTCCAGGAACAGAGTTCATTCTTTTTTTTCTAGGAGGAGAACACAGAGATGAAGGAAAAAAAAAATCCCCAAAACTCAAAGCAAGCGTGGGGTATTAGGCACTGTTTTAGCCAAGCAGGCTGTCAAAGCACGTATATTCTTTGTGAATATAAAATAGACACACTCCATTTTCTGAAGCAAGACTACAACAATCTCTGAATATTTTATCCTTCTATCCCATCTCCTAAACATAAGCCTGAAAACACTGTCCTAGTATTTTTGCATTCATTTCTTCAAACTGCTTTCAACTGAATTTTGCAAGTCACCCGATGAAGCCTTAATTTAGGAGTTTACAAAATAAACACATTTGACAGTAGTCTTCAGGTGCTTGTTCTGGGTAAATTTATTTCTTCCTTTTTCCAATCAATGCAGACTTGCACTTCAGCATGCTTTTCAGAAGAAAACGTTTGTTATTCTCAAATACTTCATGATCATCTTTTATTTGTAATTGGTCATATTCAACATTTCATCAAGACATAAAAAATACTTCTGATTATCAGCTACTATTTTAACTTTTTTTTTTTAAGACTACAGTTTAATGTTTTCCTGTCATAACAGCCATTCTAATCTTTCCCCAGTAGGTGGAAAAAAATTTTTAAAAAAACCCCTTCAGATTGATGAGAGTTGGCATTTCCACTCCAAAAATATTTCTGACAGTATCGGTACTAGAAGTTTCACTATTTTATTTCTAAGATGTATTTGTTTTCACATCACAATTACTTGCTGTGCAATATCTTTTCTTAAAAGGACTTACCATCACCTAAATGGAAATGAAGTCAGTAGCTGACCAAGTAGATCTCGTACAAACTTAAGACAAAGGTCAACCGAAGGATGCCTTTGCCATTTATCATATCTACACCAAAATTAATTAATAACAAAACACTAAGAAACATATTAATCTGATCTGTATTCCTCTGATCTTTCTACAAAGGGCAAAATTTACCTGATGCTTCTTACCAATGCATTTCTTTGTAAAGTACCTTTGAACTTAAGCACTTTGTCAAGTTATACAAAATTCAAATAAGTGCTTCCTACAAGATCTAGATCCTGCTACTCTTAATGATTGCTACTCACGATGCTGTTTTCCTGCAACCCTTTGTTTTCAAGGCAATATGTCTGTCTACAGTAGATGTACTTGATGCTTGATATCCCTGCAAATACAACTTGGCTAAACTCCCAAAGTACCACACCAAAAACCTGGAAAGGGGCATAAATTCCATCCAGCTTTCTGTATGATACAGCTAGCACCTGTCCTGCTGTGACAAAGAGCTTTCACAGCTCATTTTCTTGGGGAAAAAAAATTAAGAATTCCTGTAGTAATTACTACCACACAGGAATGTACACTTAATATAATAATTTAACAGGATGTGCAAAAAGTTTTCCCAAGACAATACAGAAACAAGATGACCTTTTACAGCATCAACTAAAAAAAAAAAAAAATGTAGTAAGTAGCACAAGCCTTTTCAAAAGGAGATGAACTTGTAGAATCACTGGCAAACTGAGTGGAGTTTGCGTTATTACAGTCAGCAGTCAGGTGATGAATGAGTGGGTATGGCTACGACCTGTCAGCAAGCCTGATCTGCCTTCTTCAGAAGGCTTGAACGAAACAAAACAGGAGTTACATCCTAGACTACAGAGTATATAGAGTAAACCAAAACCATCTCTTTTTCTTTCACAGCAGATGTGATAATTTTCTGAACATCCAGGAATCGTAAGACAGCTACCAAAGCATTCTGAATATTCCCGTCCTTCCACAAACATGAGAGCCATGGTAGTGGTGGCAGTTAGGATTCACTTTGAGCGGCTACTCTTGCAGAATTTTTAATAGCAAACATAGCAGCAACTTGCTATTACTACAGATGACCATGAAGATGATGATGATCATAGTATCTAAGATGGGTATGTAACACCCTAGAGAGGCACGTTAGATTTATAAAAGCAATTAAAGGAGCTTTCATAGTTACTTGACCATTTATAGGCAGTTATCTGCTGTCAACTCTCAGTGGAAATCTGGATGATCTAATTATCAAAACCAGAACTACCTATGAATGACAAATATAAGATTTCTGCACTAGCACAGAAGCAATTACACTGTCAACCAGATGGGAACCTAATGTTAACATATGTCGTCAGCTCAGTCTACAAATGAAACTTGCTAGATCAAGAGTTGGAATTCTTTCACTTTTGCCATTTAAAATTGAACATTCCTTACTCTAATGGAAGCATGTAAAATTCCTGTTTGTAGGCTCTAGCTTGCTAAAGAGAAGAAAACCTTCAATTTCCTTTGTTTTCACTTTTAGAAAGCCTGCCTCATTCTACATGCAGCTGATAAGCTGTACCCTTGTTCTAGCACAAGCAACCCAGTCACCTATACACCAAAAAGCTGTAAGTACAAGTTGACTACTTAGGCTGGAGATGGTTTATAGAATACAAGATTGATGACATTTTAATTTGAAGTGATGTACAGCCTAAATACAATCTGCCCATTTAAAATTAAGCCAGGTTTGTCTCCAAACATCATTAAAAATTGTAAAGTACTAGATTCAGCATCACAAAAAATAACCACACTCACCACTGCTTAAGCTGGATAATTGCAAACTTCAACATGCAATTAAATTACTAAATGCACTGAAAAAACAACCAATACCTATAGAAAATATGAAAATTAGCACTAAGACTTGGAGGTGGGGGAGAAACTGCATACAGAATTTACATTCAAACCACATTCCGGTTGATATCAGCAACTAAAGAAAAACCTACTTCAAGATGCCATTAAGAATTTAAGTCAAAACAACTACAAGTCCAGTCAAAAACTTTTAAGTATGATGTAGCAGCTATGAAATAACTTCTTTTTAATGCCATTTGCAACTATGCATATAACAAAAAGCCACACCCAGCAAAGCAGATTCCAAACAAATCATTGTACTAAAAGGTTGATGTAGCTACCTCATACTTCAAAGATAAAGAATGGAGCCTGTACACTTCAGACAAAATTATAAACTCAATCTGCACCACTTAAAGTCAAATAAACCTCACATTTACTGCTCATCTCTGAACAGCTGTATACACAAATGCTCGTGTGACTGCAGAGATAGGCATTTGCCCTCACCATGATTTGTTTTTAGACACCCATGACAGGCATTCTTTTGTAAAAATTTAGCTCAGAACATTCATCCTGTAACACTTGTTAGATTTCAATATTAACTGATGTATCTATAGACTGCTACATTTTAATGTTCTAATATCTTGTTACCCACTATTACTTTTTCAAAGCTTAAATCTTTGAGCAGCTGGGATCTGTTCCTGGACCCGGGATTAGAAGAAATACAGTAGCTAAATGCAAAAAAAAGGAATTCTGACAAGTCTACAGAATATTATTTGATTTTTTATTTAGAGTTAAGTTGTTCTGACAGGCCAATTACTACAAGGAAAATAATGCCAAGCTACAGCCCGTAAGTCCATCCTGAGAAGGTCGTTCAGAGCACCCTAGTGTTCCACCATGCCGGGTAAGCTTTTGTCTTACTGTCAGCATGACTGTAGTTGTGGGAGATTTAAGCAACGCAAATATTACGATGCAACTGTAGCTACTGAAAGAAGTGAAACATGAGGCTTGCTTTTGGAATATTAAGTATTATATACAAATGACTTAATTCTGTATTAAAAAGACGAGGAAGAACACAGTGCTCCCCAAGTATTTGGTACAGGCGTCCTTAAAGTAGGAGACCAAAAACGTGACGGCCGTAGGACCTCTACAAAAATTCAACTGGCAGAGCCCTGAAAGCGTCAATAATGCAACTCAAGCTGTAGTCAATTACAAAATCGTTTCTATCTCAAGATCTCTAATGCTCGTTAAACCTTGACTGACGGGCTACTCAGGCGACACATTCAGCTTTAGCTTCACCCACCTCCGAACTTTGCAGGGGATGAACTAGGAGGGAAGGGGCTGCGCCTACCACAAAAACACGGGGCCCCGCGAAGGGGCACAAGGCGCCTATTCAATAGCAAGCGTGCAACTACCAGCTGAACCGCCGGGGCGG
>JAAGNO010011256.1:0-52922 GCA_033439905.1 Ceryle rudis
GTTCTTTACCATGAGGGTGGTAGAACACTGGAACAAGTTGCCCAGGGAGGTGGTTGAGGCCCCATCCCTGGAGACATCCAAGGTGGGGCTTGACAGAGCTCTGTGCAACCTGCTCTAGTTGAGGCTGTCCCTGCTCTCAGCAGGGGGGTTGGACCAGATGACCTCTGGAGATCCCTTACAACCCAGACATTTCTTATGATTAAATGGTAATAAAATATTGTCTGCCTATGACCATAAACTTCAGGTCATGGCAATACAGAGATGAGGGCAGGAGGGCTGATGTGCAGGAAGAGCACATGGAGAGCAGGAGAGTGCCAGAGCTTGCTGGTCTCCCAGAAAGGTTTGGGACTGAAGTGTCAATGAGGTGGCAATTCAGTCAGGTGCTCAGGCAGAGCAGAGCTGTGATGGGTGGGGAGTTGCAGGAATTTCAATATGGGTTGGATGAATTTGCATAGCTTTGGTAGAAGCTAAGCACTACTGTGAAGAGCCTAGCTCCATCTTCTTTATAACCTCCTCCTAGACCCCAGAAGGGGACTGTGGTTAGGTCTCCCGGAGGCCTTCCCTTCCCCAGACTGAGCAAGCCCAGCTTCCTTATCTGCTCCTCACAGAGCAAGAGCCCCAGTCTCTAATCATTCTGGAAGCCCTCCCCTGAATTCACACCAGTTTATCAATGTCTGGGCCCAAAACTGGGTACAGCATTTCAGGTGTGGCTTCCTGAGTGCTGTGTAGGGTGGGATAATCAGTTCCCTTCCCTTGTTGGCTGTGCTGCTGTTGATACAGCCCAGGAAGCTGGTGGCCATTCCTGCTAGCAGGGTTGCTGCTGGTTCTTGATCAGTTCACTGCTCACCAAGGCTTCTCCCCACACTCCCGAGACTTTTCAGCAGAGCTGCCTCCTAGGCAGGCCATCCCAGCCTGAGTTGCTGCACCACGCTCTTCCTTCCCAGCTGCAGCACTTGGCACTTGTTCTTGTTGAATTTCATAAGGTTTCTATTAGCCCATGCCCTCAGCCTGTCTAGGTCCTGCTGGATGGACACACTGCCTGTCATTGTACTGACCTGCCCAGCTGCCATCACCAGCTTTTTGTCACCTGTGAACATGATGAATATGCACCTTGTCACCTCCTCCATGTCACCAACAAAGATGTTAAACAGGGCAGTGCCAGGAAGGACCCCTGAATTACTCCACTTGTTCCTGGCCTTCAGGTGAAACAATCCATTAACTGCTTCATTGCTCCACCTTCTCACTAGAGGCTGGCACACAGGAACAAGGATTTCCTACTCCCAGGTGTCTGGTGAGGATGAGGAAGAAGTCCCTTACCAGTTTCTTTCCATCCATTTCCTTACCTTTCTCCCTGGTCTCTTCTGTACAGTAAAGAGAAAGCGACAAGGCTGAAGGAACTTAGTCTGGTTTGGGTTTTTCTTTTGTGTGTGTGTGTGTTTGTTGTGTGTGCTTTGTCGTTGTGATTTGTTCGCTTGTGTTGTGGTGGTGTTTTTTTCCCCTCTGTAGAATAGTCTGGAGAAGATAACATTTATGAACCTTTCACCCATATCAAATACAGATTTTAGTACAACTGAAGCATTTCAGCTAGTTGGTTTGGGGGTGTTTTTTCTGGAGTTACTGACACATTTACGAGTCAGTTCACCTCAACCTACTTCAGATAACTCAGTTCCAGAATGGGCTAAGCCCCCTTTCCTACATCACAGGACTCAATGTACATGGAGGATGGACATTCAGTTGACACCAAGGGTTACAGCCCTTTGGGGTAGGGCTTCAGTATTTGCTTGTCATCTTGACCCCTCCTCCTGAACTGTAACAGTTGGGAGGGGGACAGGAATGAAGTATCTACCAAAGACCCCACAGCACCACCAGCCTGGCAGCCAGCAAACCACTGCTTCCTTATTTGCCATTAATCAGGGAGAAACAGAAAATTTGGCATGGCAGCTCCGCCCCAAAAGGAGGGATTCAGTCACACATTTCTTACCTCATCTGACTAGGTGCACAGCCCTGCACCTTTCTCTTCTAGTCAAAATCAAGCAGAGATGTGGCACAGGCCGCAGTATTTTCCTTTTCAATAACCAAATGCTCTAGCTCCTGTGCCTTTAGCTTTGCAACAGCTTGTAAAGCAAACTGAACAGAGTGTTGGAATCGGCAGTAAAATCCTGTCTGATTTATTCCCCCCCCACACACACACATACACAGGAACAGCTGGGTTAAAAATCTTTGACTAACGAGTTTTCACTGTCATACTAATCACTTTCCTTAATCAAATCACTGAATCATCCAATTTAAATCTGTTTCTCATGAAACAAACATTTCACAAAAGTTCAGGTGTGATAAATAACCACCAAACTTGAGACACCAAGCTGAAAGCGGCCCCCAGCTCATGGTTTCTGCCTTTATTGACAGTCAGAGTTGTGAAGGGAGCAGTCATCCAGCTCCGGGTGAAAGCTGTGAAGGCTCCTCGCTGTGTTGAGGACAGATAAACAAGAAGGCCTCTGATGTATTTTGTTGTGTAGCTAAGGAGAGTAGGTGTAACACTGGCAGAAGGACTTTTACAGGCTCCAGCTGAAATTAAACATCCTGTTGTTATTTTAAGGGACATTTCAAGTTAAGGTCGTATGCCTCGTGCTTAACTGGAAGGAGCAGAGATGGTGGATTGTTTCTAGTGCTTAAGAAAAACTTACCCTCTCTGGAGGGAAACCACAACAAAATCAAGTTATACCATGCATAGGCAGATGTTTCTAAAGCAAGGTGATTGATTCCCTGTCAGAGAAGAAAGCTCTGATACATGAAATCGCTTCAATATACAAACACCCCTGCTATGCTGGAAAGCAGAAGCACAATGATGCTCTGTGTTAATGGGTTCACTGTACTGGGACAGTGACGCAGATTTGCGCCTCTGCTCCCTCCCAAGTAACCCTAAGGAAATCACTAAGTCTCACTGAAATAACTCGAGATTTCCACACTCTCTACCAGCCTGCAGCACCTCAGAGGGACATGGTGCAAAATCACCTCTGTGAAGGCAGCAGCACATACAGAGCAAGGAGGAATTTCCCACAGCAGTTCCTATACCCATGCTTGAAATATCCTGTGGTTTACAGCCTTCCAGACTACCCCTATGAAAGCACACAGCTTACTACTTGAAGAGCCACTCCAAAATGGAGAAGAACAAAGAGAAGTGACAAAACGGTGCAGACAGTGTCACTAAAACAAGAACTGAGCTCCAAGGAGGAATGCTGCTTAAGGCTCGAGAACAGGTAGTGTTGGTTTTTTTTTTTTAAAAAAAAAAAATCTTTACTAGATAAATAAATTAATGCTGCCATTATGAATTGACACTTCTGGTCCTTGAAATCTATCTGCTGTTTGATGGAGCAGTGTGGCAGCCTTCTGAACTGTGATGCTTATTCCCCTATTAAAAGTAATTTTGGAAACAAGTTGACTGATAAATATTAGCGGAGCATCTCATGTTTGCATTCCTTTAGCTGCGCCTCTGAGGATTGAGTTTCCTTGCAAACAACATTCTCAGTATGATGAACATCTACGAGAAGCCTGCAAACTGAATAAGGGGTTTCCCTGTGAATCTTTGGATGCTGCTTTGTTCCTAATGTTTGTTCCTACTACTTTGTTCCTAAGTTTCCTAATGGTTTGTCTGGGTAACCATGATGGACAAGCCTGACTTCACAAACCTCTCCTGGATTATTACAAAGCAACACATCAGCAGGATGTAGCAGTAGCACAGATCTCCCAATTTCTTTACCATAAACCTAAGCAAAGTTTTCCCAGTTGCCACAAACATTGCTCAAGCTAAGCAGGTACGTGGGTGTGCACCCATGCTCCCTCTGCACTGAGGGTTTAATCAGCTGAAAAAGGGACAAAGACTTGGGTCTCTAGGAGCAGTGCTGAGACTTACAGGGTGGTAAGAGGTATGCTGCTCCCTGAAAGTAACATGAAAGAGCTATTCTCAGCAAGAAATACATGCAAATCCTGAAGTAAAAGCATAATCCAAGGGCATGATAAAGGCAACCGTATATGGATGTCTCACACTCATCTGTGCAGTTTGGGAAAGGGGAACAAGTGCTTCTAAGAATTGTTGTTATGCCCTGAAGCAGAGGATGAATTGAACCCATTAGAGTTGTTCATCCTTCTCCCTGGTGGCCACTTCAAAACACTGGCTTTTGTTTAAAAAAAATGTGTACAGTACTTTTAATTGCAAAATTAACCTTCAAAATCAGAACCCAACATAAATAAAGATGCTGTATCAGCAGAAGCCTGAAATGAGAGCTTTGAGAGGTTGTTGCCATTTACCACCTGAAATTGCCAGCTTTGGAGCCAAACTGGGAGAGTGAATGTCAGCAAGGTGCTATTTCTCTCCTGGTACACAAAGGCTATTTAGCGACCAGCTGATGCTACAGGTTTCACCACAGGCAGTATTTGGGTCAGTACAACTGCCAACACCTTTTTGGCTTTGCTGTGAATATGCTATGCTTTTATTTATTTTGAAATACAAAATTACCAAGACTAAATTTTTCAGAACCTTCCAGTGTCTGGGATATGAAACACAAATTCTAACATGTGAATTAGATTTTGATTTTTCTTTTCCCCACAGACACCGGGTACTTTGCAGCTACATTGACCATACAGGGCACGTGATTCATACTATAATCATGCGATTCTTGAGGTATAATTTGACAGGGGGGTGAAGGAAGAAAATCGTAGACTGTGCTTTTGTCTAACAGGAAAGTGAATAAATGGTAGCCAGATTTGGTCTGTAGAAACTTGGAAAGAAACTCAAGTAGCAAACTAGGGAGACAGAGAACCCTCTTCTGTGCCATTTTAACGGCCCTATCTGTGGCAGAACACTCGGCAAGATAGCCAGCCTAACACCTGGCTCTGGAGCTGCATAATGTACCCGCAGGCAGCAAACACAGACACATCACACATCTGCCCGTAAGAACCAGTCACTAGCTAACTCTTAAAGCAACTTGGAGGTAAATGTGATTAAACAAAGACCACTGGGAATCATGCAGAGAGCCTAGAGGAGAGTTGGTACAGAAGTGGGTAATGCGCCATCACTACTTCAGTCTTGGGAACTCAGCTTGCCCCCTTTTGATGAGGCATAACTTGTAACCCCAGGGTAAACACGTAGTCATCTGCCCTACTGAATCTATGCCGGAGCATTAATATTTGACATAAATCCTAGAGGAAGGTCTGTTCTTTATTACTGATTTGTCAGAGGTGGATGGATAGGAAGGGTTGTGGGCAATATGGAAATGGCATAGGCAGAGGATCCCTTCTGGGAGCCTGATTATTGAAAATCAGCTGCTATTTACACAGTTAATGCCATTTACTTCTTGCACCTGCTCAATCATTCATTCCCCAGTGCAAGCCAGCTTTGCCTTGCTGCAAAGTCAGGGAATTTAAGGGAGTTACACCTGGAGGTTTTCTCTCCAATGATTGCAGAGTTCAGCATATAAAACTCCCACTTGTATATTTCCAGCCCTTCATCTTCCTTTTTCTGTGAATTCTTTTTTTTTCTACCTATTTATATGTATATATACTTTTCCAAGTACTTAGAGTTTTGATAATGAATCCAAAGCCCTCTCTTTCTAATTCTTGCTGGACTCCCAGCCTGTTCCACCACACACAAAATCAGTTTGATTCTGTAACTGTCTGAAAAACAAGAAGCTCAGCTAGCTTCTCAACTTATGCTAGTTTTTGTTCATATTCAGTCTTCGAGAGAGACTCGATACCACGCATCCAGGGGCATCCTATTCTTTATGATGTCCCTACTAATGTAAATTCTGTGGTTAGCACCTGCAAACACACTTTTACCTCAGACCTCACATTGAATTTTGGTTAAAGAAACCCCGATAACCCAAAATAAACCACAAGGGAATATGCAGCTGACCTGTCTCCACTCTTGCCTCCATCTCCTTTCTTGATAACGAAGTCTTGCCGAGAAGCCTTAGGCCACCAGGTAGGAAGGAAGAGGAGAGACTTCTTGCCCTCTGATTCTGCCTATTAGTGCTAAATGATGTACCAGCTGTGAGTGAGATTATGGGAGGTGCAATTGCAGCTCTGAGCACCTGAAGAATCTATCAGCAAGAGCAAGTTAATAGAAAAGTGAAGGCTTCTGGCTTTTGCATATGTTTTTCTATCATCAAGAGAAGAACTCCTATCTAATGGAAAATCCATGCTTCTACCTAGCAGGTAAAGCATTTGCAATACTAACCTGTTAGCTGGTTTTGATTCCATGGTGGTGCTGAGGTGCCATATATTGCAGAGTATCCATGCGCTTGTTGTCACACTTAACTGTGAACTGGAAGAACTGCCCCTGTCTGCCAAAGTTTTGTCTTTGATTACAGAAAGACAACGGCAGGAAGAAGGTCAAGGTCAAGGTCAAGTAAAGCAGATAGATGATTACTCCAAGCAGCTAATGACTCACCTGTCTTCAGTGGGAACAGCCTTGTACTAATGTGTCTGAACCAGGGTTGGACAAATAAAACAGATTAAAGAGAATGACAATGCAAATTGAAAAAGCAATAAAAAGCTTAAAGATGAAACCAAAACAATCCATGACCTCTCTTTTTCTTTTTTTTTTGTTTCCATCTGAAGAAACAACAGCCATTATAATCCTGAAACCAGCACACATGAAGTCAGACACTGGAAAGGAACTAAGAGGATTATTTCACAATTTTATTGCACAACTGAAAATTAACTTTTTTTCTTTTTATTTTTAATATTTACAAGCCATTTATTTTGCACACACAATCTAAACAGCATTTTCCCCAATAAAATTGTCACCTAGAAAACTTACACATGGACTGAAGCATACATGTAAACTGGGTGGTTTATATTAAATGCAAGTTGCCTCAGTCTAACCCCGGAAGGGCGGGTGCTTGGGAGATGGGGCAGCAGAAGGAAAGAAGACCTATTTTCCTTTTTTTCTTTCCTGAAATGTTAAGGATCTTTCCCCAACCTGGGGAGAGAAACAAGAGTTCAGTATTAGTTCAAGCAGAAGCCAGCCAGTCAGGTAATGTACTGACAGGATGGTGAGTTGAAGATTCAAAACCTTTCAGTGCCACAAGCATTGCAAAAAAATCAGAAGCCTTGCTTCACATGTGGTTCATCCTAAAGGTCACGACATCCTAATTTTCCCCTGGAGAACGCAGAATCACCTTGGTCATGGCAGAAAAGAAATGAGGTTTCAACCTTAAGAAGAAATACTCCTTAAAGGCTGCTGTTGGTTTGATTTTTTTTTTTCTTCTTTCGCATGAATTTCTTACCTGCACTTTCAGAAGAGTGCCGGCTGACACATTGCAAATGCTGCCTCTGCTCTTGGCAGAGCTGCACAGCGATAATACAGTGCAATGAACGTTGCACAACTTGACCAGCAATGCCAGGGGTAATATTTTAACCACGATTATGAAGCCCACAGCTTTGTGCTCCTGGCTGCTAGCACAAACTGTCACAACACATATCGCAGTCTCTGGAGTCCACAAATCACCCTCCTCCCATGGCTGAACCGCCTACACATTTTCCATCATATAGACTGTTGTTTTCAAGTTTGTCAGCTAATACTGAGTATATGTCCTTGTAGCACTTACTGCTTAGTTTCCAAGGGATTTTGACACCTGCAATCTTAAAGGAGTAGGTGGTATCTCTAAAATGGATGCTCACTGGCCCAGATTTGTCCCATGTTACTCTGGGCAGGTGTGCACCTGAAGCATCTGTGGGAGGACCATCAGCACTGCAAAGGGTGACGTAGGGCTCAGGTGAACAGCAATACCCTCTGCAGAAGTTCTGCTCACTCCATTGACTATCAAAGGAAACTAAGGGGACCAACTGCAGCTCTGTGGGTGATAGCTGCCAAGATGCATGAGCTGAATCTGGGCCTGAATGCTTCCAGCTTAAGCACCTAAAAACCTAGGGATTCTGGGATTGAAAGGTACATTAGGTATTTAGATCACTTGGGTGCTAACTTTCTTCAGGATATGGACCCTCTGCTGTAGCGTGGAGAAACAAAGTAAGTGATGCCAACATGATCTACAGTGAGTTTGAAAGGAAAGGAAGCATTTATAAACTTGTTATGCTAGTTAGTGCTTGTCAATTGGGAACCATGCTACTGGGAGATGGCTTTGTAAAGGGCAACTCAAATACATATGGAAAGCAAAACCTATGGCCTCAGACCAAATGATCTGTGTCAAGTCTTCTACAGCCATTGTTTCTTCCAGAGCCACACATGATCAGCATTGACATTAAAGCATGGATACCAACCTGTAGCAATGTTTCAGGTCCTAAGATACCTGATCTTGTTTGGCATTAACAATATTAAAGGACTAAGTCTCTCGCTCCCTTCTCCTCCAGCAGCCCAACTATTTGTTTTTCCTCTTATTTTTTTAAGTTCTTGCTGATTTAAGGGAGCCAGCAGTAGAGAGATATCTTCCTCTATGTAATAGTTATAACCAGACTTCAGCACTGTGGAAACTGTCTACATTCTGACTGTGAATGTCGAGACAAAGTGGAAAACACGAGAATGGGCTTGCTGAAGAAGGATCCTGAAATTAAGCCTGAATTGTAGAAACTTGTCCTAAAACTTAAGGCTTGAATAGATTACTTATCTTCACAAATGCTGCTGATCTCAGCCCCATTGGATTACTTGTAATGACTCTTTTCCTCTCAATACGATATTTTTTCTGGAAGATATATGGGTGTAGTAGACAAAATGCTTGAACCATATGAATATGCTAAAAATAAAATATAGCATAGTGATCCCATTTTTACATACTCAAACTGATGAATTTTCTCTCAGGTGTAGGCTTGAAGATTAAAATTGGAAAAAACCACTGCAGAATAAATTTGTGTGAAGGCCCAGGTGTCATGCCAGAAACACTGCTTTAGTAATAAACTCATAAGGGGTCTATCACAAGCCAATGGTCTTTCATACTTACTGGAAGAGACACTGCTAAGATAGAAATAAAACCCGTGATAGCACAAAGAAAAATCCTCCAGGCTACCGGAAAGGCACTATCTGCCCTAAAGGTGTTACCGAGGCCGTCTCAATGACCTCACAGTTCTGTTCTTCACTTCAGACCATGCTGTAAAGTTTGCAAGTCTGATTGATGCAGAAGAAAGCTACATCAGATTAAGAAATTAAAGAAGTTTTGATAGCTGTGTATTTCACCTGTGTCAGTGGACATGAAAGCAACAAAAATTATAAAATGTTTGGGTCTTGGGTGATCTGATTCAGAGTTGTTTTTATTGCGTGCACTTGTTTTGCACTATGAAGTACAACTGGAAAGAAGACAGTGCCTGTATTCTCTGCATTCACAGTAAAAGCTGGCAGGTTAATTTGGTGGATAGTTTGCATTGATGAATCTCTGTGAACCTTGACCCTTGTGGGTCCTTACAAAACTCACAGCTTCTGGTTTGGTTTTTTTTTTTTGGGATCACCTTTGCTGTTCTTTGAATAAACCCTAATAGTGAAAAGCAAAAGATGTAAACTCTTCATGAGCCATTTGAAGCCCTATGGGAATATTCAGTGATGTTATGGACAGAAAGCATCATTTTGTTCATGTCTGTTGTCTTGTCAACACAGACATCACAAGCTTACTGCTCAGCCTGAACACTGAGTCTCAGATCAGCTGGATTAATCGATGCTGATATAATTAGTAAACACTGGCCAAAGTGTCAAGGGAAAATACACACATCTCTTGTTCTTATTCTGACCCTGCAAACTACTGAGTCCTCTCTCTTCCTAACACCAAGGGGCCTCTGTCACTCATGGTGAGTATACATCTAAAATGCAGAAAAGCTCAGCAAAGTCTATCATCAGAATAGCAGGTTTCATACTGAACTCACTATTGCCGTCTAAAAAACCCTCAAAGCAGACAGCGGTGCGGCTTCCTTCCTGCTGCTGGTGGTTAGTTCCGTTTGGATGAAGAGTTCATGCATCAATCGGCACTGGATAGCTTTTCCTTTCCTTAGAGCGTCGCTGGAGAGCACTGCTGGAACAACAGATCCACAGGCAGATGAAAAGAATAAATTCTGTGAACTTCACTAACACCAGCTTTGCCCCAACCATTGCCCTCAGTGCTGACAATTTAAAAAAGGCTGGGTAGTCAGACTCTCTTATCAAGCTGTATTTTTTTTTTTTTTTCTTTCTTTTTCTTTTTCCTATGAGCACCGAACGAGCGATGTGGGAATCCAAAGAATTGAAGCAAATTAAACATCTTTGAGATGAGAATGGTTTAATATTAGTGCGGGCTTTCATGAATTTTACAACCCATAGGATTTACTACAGGTAGGTCGCATTGATCAGTGTTGGATAAGAAATGCCACAGATCTGGAACGAGCTTAGTCCAACCTATAGATCCTACGAATAGATCTTCTGAAGGACCTCAAAATGCTTTTGCCTTCTTGTTCCTCTGGAAATTTGTCTACTTAAAACAACCTCCTTATGTCCCTCACTGGTTATTTATTCCATCTTTTCACTGCTTACCTGGCAGACTTTAGAGTGCTCCCAGAGATGGAGGAGACATGCTTGGACAGAGCTGGGATTCATCAGACTTTCATGTTCAGCTGTTAGCATTCACAGGTTGGGGGTGAGTGCTACAAGGCCGCTGAGTGGGTAATTTCCATCAGCTCCGTAGGATCCCTCCACACAAGAAAATCCCATAGAACAGAACGGCAGGCATTCTGCTCAGAAAGTCAGAGAGCATGGGGGATAATTGATTTTCTTAAATCACAGTTTAAACCTATCCTTTGGAATAAAAAAAAAGTAAAAAACCTCTGTCTTTGCTCAGAATCAAGGCAGCTCTCATATTATGAAAAGCTCAGTGAAAGCAAAAGTAAAAAGAAGATTCACCCAGCTGCTTCGTTCCCTGAGTACCATCCACTCTGTGCATAGAATGAAAGAGGAGTCCCCTAAAAAGCCCTGCAAATGGTTGTGTAGAGACTATGTCCTATTACACACGCGTCAGGGGACAGAAAGAAGTTGTACAAGCAAATCACCAGCTCCTCCAGCAACTTGAAATTTCAGATCTCCTAACTTTCACGTGACTGATTTTGCAGCCTTAGCAGGAGTCTTGTGCCACAAAGGTTAATGATGAAAATTCATACATCTGTTGCCTGAGAATGGTAATACTGAGGAATAGGCTTAGCTTGGTTTGAATTACTTGGCCTCAAGTGTTTGGGGACCTCTTCTTGAATATATTTGGTGAGACTGGTGTCTACATGCCTGACTGGAGAATTACCTTCAGGTCAGAACTATTTCTTTTGGACTGAAATCTTGTACCTCATAGCAATGGACTATGGAGCTCAAATGCAGCTCAAATGCAGTCACCTTCACAGTGACTTCTCATGAATCCATGCTGCAGAGGTTTAGGACATTTTAACTCTACAGAAACACGAATGAGCTGGGAGACAGGACGCTGTTCTCATCCTATGAGTGGAAATTATAGAACAGAATGACTGAAAAATACCAAGCTCTTAGCCTGGGTTTCAGATCTTTTGCATCCTGACACCCTCAATGAGCTACCACTTCCACTGCAGTCCCCATTAACACATCTGGACAAATACATTCATTATGATCCATCACACAAATAAATATTTGGCCGACTTTCTAATTCCCAGATTATTTTTTCAACTGAGCACAATAATTCCACACTGCAGAGCCAACAACCCCAAAATCCCAAGTAGTCACAAGAGGGAAATGTTCCAGCCAACTGACACGTACACAGCTTCTGCTGAAATTACCAAGGACTTTGTGTCTTGTTTTAGGAATGTATAACTACCGATGAAAACAAACTCCTATAAAAGCAAGGTATTTCTAAATCCGTGTTTGTAAACATTTCCTGAGTTGTAATTTGCTGTGCATAGCCAGAAGCTTTACCAAACTTAATTTTATCTTGTGAACGAAAGTAACATTCTTCAAACAATCCCCGAAGTGTTTGGATGTAAACACACCATCGAAATAGACATTATGAATTACTGCTATAAAAATGATTTCATTTAGCTATCAATGCTTCTGCATTTTCAATACTGCAGTGGAAATACTCGGTTATTGGCTGTCATTGTCTACTAGTGACTTATTTGTTACAGACTGTCTCATGTACTGGAGTTGCATAAATGCAGCGGCTTTCTTTTCCCCAAAATAAAGTATTTTTGAGCTAACAATGATACATTCTTTTTCTAGCACTCACACCATCTAATGTATTAGACCTTCTCGAAGTTCATAAATAATGATGCTCACCCCACTTGCTGAGCTTGCTGTGTTCCCCTGTTGCTGCACTGAAACCTGAAGACACCCATACTGTATATGGCAGAGTAGGAAGGAATGTCGCGTGCAGTGCCCAAGAGTAATATCTCTGCTGATTTGCCAGGACTCCCAATGCTGCTGGTCATTAATCTTTCTCAGCCAAAAACAGATGGGGCTATTAGGCAGGCTGGAGTTATGAGGGAAAATGGCAAGCTACAGAAGGAAATGCATTATCTTCTGGATAGAATTGCATGTAAAAATGAGAACATTAAAAATATATTTTTCATATTTAATTAGACGATGTACGATTATACCTACCAGAAAATAATGTGCAATGTGTTTTGTGCAGAGCACTTATAAAACTGTTCAGCTGTGCTAGGGTCTTATTTTCCCCTGCAGAGAGAAACAGTAGCTACAGTTCTGAGAAGGTTTTTGTGCTTTTCCTTCTAACACAAGGCTTACTCTGCTGCAACAGCTACTGCAAATAACACTACAAAGTGCCTCCGCTTGTTCCAGTAAAAGGAGAATGCAGTTTATGATTTACATACAAACCACATGAAGCCTACTAGGTAAAAAATCAGTACTGTAGGAATAATGTGAGCATATGCGATAGTCAGTCTAACAAAAGTGAGGGAACCGCAGGTACAGCTGTTAATTCCTTTATGTCATGGAGTCCAAGATGATGATTACAAATAGAAAAAAGTCACAAATCATGAAGTGGAACCAGATTGCTCACACAGGAAAATAGCAAGGCTGGAAGGAATTACTAAAAGTAAGACTTGAAAACAATTCCGATAGATACAAAAGACTATCTGGAATAAACAAAGACAAATTCTAGGTCAGACATGTAGGCAAATAGTAGATGATCTCTAGCCAGAAAAGGATAGGATGGAAACCACTGCCAAACATTTGAAGGTATATACCGTGACAACAGAGAGAAATCGTGGAAACATATTAGAGGGTTACAATAAGGTATTAGATAAAGGCAAATGCTTTGCCCAAAACTTAGGCTTGAAAAGCTTGTTCTATCGAAGGGAGAACCATGAAAACAAAAATAGGAGGATTGGGTGCCAGCCAGCAGATTACTATTCGGAGTGATAATTATGTCTGAAATGTGATAGGCTGTCAGAAGGTGCTGGGAAATACACGGTTCAGGCTCTGAGACTGAAAAGTTTGCAGTGATTTGTACGTGTCAAAGTTTTGGAGTGGAGGGGAAAAAGGGAGACACAGAATAATGTGTGTCAAGATAAGATTAGAAGAAAAAAAGAATTCTGTAAGATTTTATTTCTGAACCCTTGACTAGGAAAAGGTTAGCATTTAGGAAGGATAAGAAAATACAAACACTCAAAACCTAGTAGGGCAGTATTTGGTACAAAAATTTAGAAACAAACCCCCCTTTTTCCTTTTAAAGAAAGAATCATTAGAAAAAAACCTAAATCCTGAGATTGAAAATTGAAAGGGCTTATAAATAGCCACGGAGTATGGTATTCCCTTAGATAAATGGAAGACAAGGACATGCTGGTATGACTAAACTGGAAATTTTCAAAAAATTACTCAGGACAAATATGAAACCTTCAGAGAATGGAAATCAAAACTCTGTAAAGCTGAAAGGAAGGAATCTAGTTCTTAAGATGGAGCTTGAGCAAGCTAAGAGGGAATCTGAAAGAGTAAATAGTATGAAGTTAAAACTGAAAACAGACATTTGCTCCGTACACCAAAAGCAGAAAACTGGAGACAACCAGTAGGCCACCCCAAATATTAAGTAGAATAAACAAAGACAATAAGGACATTGCCAAGAATCTAAATGATTTATTTGCATCAGTCTTCACCAGAGAGGGCACTGGACTGATATCTAAATGAGAGACTCACACTTTCCATTACCAAAGATAGGGAGAAGTCATAGGCTGAAGACTCTAGAGAGTTGGTGGAACAAATCAATAAATCAAAGGCATTAAGTTACCAGGTTTACCCGATACTTCTTGAAGATTTCAGGAAAAAAACTGAGAATTAAGTAACAAAGTTGCTAGCAAATACCTACTACAGCAGAAGACTGGAAGACAGACAGTACTGTAACTGAGTTGGGGATTTTCGTTGTTCTTGTCTTCACGGTGTTGGAGAAACCCTGGCACTTACAGACAGATATGTAATCCTAATTTGCCATCATGTAAATTAGCTGAAAAGTGTCAAAAAAACCCAGCCCCACACCTCCCAGTTATGAAGCACACAGACAAACGTGACATGACAGACACAGTTCAGTACAGTTTCTGTAAGGGAAAGAAAAGGGGCTCTTTGAACCTCCTACCAATCTGTGAGCTGGTGACACCAGCCAGCAATCCTAAACTTACCCAGGAGGTCCCATGACTTGCTGTACAGGCAGGCAAGTAGCAAGAGTTTTTCCCCTTGCTTCCCCATCCGCATCTCATGACTACCGATAGTGTAACGTTCATGGTGAAAATGGCACATCCAACCGATGCACGGGCCCATGCTACAGATTGTGCTGCTGCAGGGCAATACTGTGAAGCCAAGGAGAAATGCACATCTGGAAATAAGTTTTTAATATGGATGAAACATAATGGTGGCCACACTGAAGCTCTGACTGGAGATTTTATGTACGTACAATCAGTGTTAGCCTCTCTTAGGATCAGCTTTTGATCTCTTTCTGCACATTAGCTAATCAACAGGGCTCCATGCTGCAGGGTTCTCCTCATTCTCAATATGCACAGGGCCCTTAATGGTGAGTCCTACAGGACTTGGGGAGTTAAGATTTTGGTTTTTTAAAAAGAATGTATCTTAGCCAGGACTGAGCAGCCATTTCACTTCTTTTTAGCTTTTTAGGTAGATCTTTACATAAAGCCATTAAGAACAGAAGAAAAGCACTTTGGAAAATTATGCAGTGATGTATTCTTATACAGCCAACACTCCCAGGGGAAGAAGTGAAAATTACACATAGCCTCCCGCCCTTTTTTATTTCTTGTCAAAGATGTTGCCTTTTTTGTCTTTTCTTATATATACACAGCACGATGAACTGATATTTGTAGTTTAAATGTCTGGTTTAACTGCATGGTTTCCACTGTAACAGAAAGCTCTCACGAAATGTCAGGTTAGAAATAAAATCAAGCTCTAGAGGGATGAGATGGGGAGGAAAGTAGAAGGTCCAGTGGCTGAAAAACAAAATGGAAAAAAAAAAAGTGAGCAGAATGCAATGTGGATCCATTTCCCAACTCGGGCAGTGGTACTGGTACGTGTGGTTATAGGGGGATCTGGGGTAGGGAGACAGACACTTCTTACTGAGTTGTTTCTGCTTTCTCTATTAACATTGCAACAGAAATTACAAATAGCCCTGCAAGGGGTAGTGCATTAAACCTCATCTCTTCATCCCATGTAAACACAACATTAATACTGAAGAATAAAGAAAACGGTAAAAAGTCCAGTGTCTTGTTTTCTGCATTTTGCTTGTTAGGTTTTCTGTCCGCCCTCCAGCATACTCTTGTGTGTACTGAATTGTGAACTTGAGCAGCCCATGTCCAAGCAAACACTCACACTCAAGATTCCCAACACATTCTTTTCTCCCCCTCGAATGGGGAGATTATTCCTAACAGTTCTGCTCCTTTTAATTATAAACTCCTTTAACGAAGTAGTTCTGAGACCTTGCAGCAGGCAGCAGGAGAGCACCAAGGCCACTAGTTGCCACGTTTATATTCCCTGTTCAGAGAAGAAGTCCACTTAAAGCCCAAGGCCCAATGCCTCATGGATGGGCATGCACTGAAATGAGCCTACAGATCAATATCCCACAGCACTATGTGCCTTATAGGCAAAAACCAATTCTTGCCTAAAAAAGATAAAGAGATACAGCCAGGCCCTTTATTTTACAAGACACAAACGAACAAGTCGCTCTGGTGAAAACAGACCTTACACTGACAAGTTTTGTTCACTTTCTGGCAGAGCTACTGATCTTCTTTACTGGACTACCAGAAATGAAGATGGGAAAGAAACACAAGGGAGACATTCCTTGGCAAGGAAAGGAGCAGCATTTAGGACTGGGGAAAAGGTAGGGTGGGGTATAGGGGATTTTCCTGATAAAACAACTAATTTGAGAATAAAAGACCAACTGATATCATGTATACACCTAAACCAATAACGAACCTTCTCTGGAGTGCAGTATTGTATCAGTGTCCCTTTTGTTTTCAAGGCTAATTCAGACCTTTGGCTCATCCTGCATTAACAAGGTCATCCATGTTAACAGGGCCCCTGTGAAAGTTCACAGGTAAAAGTTCCCTTTTAGAATAGTGCAGATTTGAAATTCACAGGACAGCGACCCGAAGATCTTCCTTTACAGATAAAAAGCACGTCAAATTATTAAATAGCAACATGAAATCCTATATTCTGAAGGTCTGTCTGTGCTCTGCAGTTAAGAAAGCAGAGTGCATTCCCAGCCCCTGCCCAGTCCCCACCTCCGGCAGCACAGCAGGCCCCTCTTGCCGACATCTCACGAATGCTAAAGCTGGAAGGCCTGGGGTAGTCGGGGAAGGGACGAATGAGCATAGTCCGGAGACATGTCACTTCACTTTTCTACTGTTAGAACTGCCAAGTATGATATAAAAACAGAAAGTATTTCTCAGTTTGAAGTTTGAAGACCAGGCTCCAAATATTGAGTGGCTCCTCCCTGCGGTGTCCCTGTTTCCCACACATGGCCTCTGTTGTGCTAGCTGTTGTTCTCTGCCGTGAGATATTTGAGGGCTGCAAAGCCGTAGTGGCGTGACATATCCTGCTGGAACTCCTCCTTCAGCGTCTTGAGACAGATGCGGTATTGCTTGTTGGAGCGAAACTTGGTGATGTCGAAGCTGGGGGCATGCGGCATGTGGATCATATAGGCGTTGGGCAGCACCGTGAACTCATACTCCTGGGGGAGAAAGACACCAACTGTGAAGGTATTCCTGATCCCTCTTGCAATGCACCTCTCCTGTGCCTCCACGGTCAAACATGCTCCATCATGGAAGTGCAGTGTGGGTCTCAGAAGAAATGAACACATACAGATATGCCAAATAAGCCTTCTTTTATTAAAGTTGCTTTTTCTTTTTTTTTTTATGAAAGATCTACTTTCTCTTTTAAAATGTTTTACTCCGTATAAGCCAAATGATGGGGCAATGGTACAAAAGACATGCTTGAAGCCATGTCTGCACCACAGAGTTTTTGGTAGTGGGCTTGCAAACAACACAGCTGTGACCACACACAGTGTGAGTCTCAAGTGTCCATGCAAAATCATGCTTTGGCCCCTACGATTTATCTTGCTTGGGATGCTGGAATAAGCTATATTTACAAATGCACACATTGCACTACATACGTTGTTTTGCCTGTATACTGAGATACTTACAGCGACAAAACTGTCCAAAACTATTTATAAACCTGAAATGAGGGGAGAATATGATATCTTTTATAGGCAACATGTGAAAATGGACCTGCTAATTCCATACGCTTTGAGAAGGTTTTATGTAAATTAAGTTCTTCACAAAGGATAAGATACTGTGCTAATTCTCCCTCTCCTCTAAAACTGCTTCACTGATTCTCTTTATTTATATATGACCAAGTTCTTTGACAATTTTTGTCACTAGTGTAAGGTGTGTGAGAACCAGGTATCTGCTCCTGCAAGGAGCAGGGCAGAAAAGGGAAGCAGACCTTTTATATTCTGTGCTGACATTACCTCTTTTTTTTTTTTTTCATACAGAATTTCAAAAAACATGCCTTGTATGGGATGAAACGACAAAGAAACTTCAGAGACTCCACAGGCAAATTTCCTGTTGCTCTCACACAGTTTCTAATTACAACTGTTGCTGTATGAAGTCATTAACCATCTCTGCAGAAGACAGTGAGCAGAGAAAGAATGGCCACAGAGCGTGCTGGCTTTGAAAGAAATGGTGCACAACTTCTCCAGCTTTGCAAAGTCCGGTCACTTGTAGATTTAGAAGTCAGAGACAAAGAGTATCTGCAGCACAGAAGCAGAGTATTCCAGAACCATTTCGTAGAGAAAGAGATTTATGGGAGAGAACGCACTTGGGCTAACAAACATGACTGTTTCTATTATAAATCTTTCCTCACTTAAAAAAACCCTATGATCAGCCTAGAAAAGACTGAAAACTGCTGGGTGATGATGCTACCAGAAACCAAGTGTTAGAGCAACACAGCCCAAAATGAATCCCAAACAAAATGGAAAGAAGTGAGCAGAACACAAGATGGATTCATTTCCCAACTCAGGCAGTGGTACTAGCCAGCCCAAAGCGTAGCCAAGGCTGCAGTGCTGTCCCAGAGAGCCTACCTATGATACAGCAGCATATGTCGGACAGCTAGATGCAAATGCAGCTCTATGGTTGCTTCCTTCTCATCATGGGAACGCCTGTTCCCCGCCAGACAGCTCTAAAGTGGTAAATCTTTGTGCCAAATTACAATGCTGTCATACAGGAATGAAGAATGGGCCCCTCTGAGCTTCTGTTTGGGGTGACAAATAACAGCACGAGCGAAATAATCTGATGCTTACAGGCAGAACTCATTTAGCTGAAAGTGACTTAGAACTAATGGAGAACCAAATACAAAAAAAGACAAAGGCTGGCATGATGGACTGAGGAGAGCTGATAAACTACAAACTATAAACTATGTCTCTATGGGACCTTAAAACTAAAGGCTGAAGCTGCGGAGGAAGATACACCCCCTCATAAAATCTTTTCTCTGTTCTCTCTTTGCATCTCAAATCTGTAGTCCTGATGGTCAGGGACCATCAATGCTCTGCAGTGTAAACTGTTCAGCACAGCAGTGCTCCCAGCCCTCCATGCACATAAAGCCTTCCAAAACCCTACTAGTTTGCTGCTAATAAGCCTCCTCGAAAGATACTGGGCTGGAATCCTGGAAAAAGGATTGCTCACAGTCTAGTTCCACAGTCACTAGAAGAGCAGGGAAAGGTTTCCTAATGGCCCATCTCTAAGGAAACATCTGCTGAGAAAACAGTGCATTTGCAGGAACCTCTGCCCCTACCTCACAGGTTATAAATTCTTTAGACAGAGGCTGTCATTATCTCTGTATTTGTACATTATCCAGCTCAGTGGACATCTGCATGCCCCCAGAATAATAATGATGATTATCTCCATGCTGTGTACTGCTCTGAAGCATGGTAGTGGCACACGCCCTTGGGAAGGAGTCTGAAATGGTTGTCTTGACGGACGCTGCAGTTGTGAGGAGCAGTAAAATAATTCCATTGAGAAGCTGCTCTGCCTGCTGACAACGAAATGAGCAAAGCAGCTGGAAGCAGCCTAAGCTGTGGACACCCCAAAGCAGAGGAATGCCACAGGGAGAGGTAGCTGTGCGATCCCACGTCCCCTCCCAGTTGATTTTCTGGGAGAACAAGCCAATACCCGTGTTTGTACAGATGAAAAGGAAACTTCTTTTCAATGTGAGAGTTAGTTCCAACCCAATGGCCTTTTAAAATAACCATGCTATGATCAACTTTGAAAAATGTTCCCCTTCCCCATGTGTGAATCTGTATGCTGGGCAAAGGTCTCTGAACAGAAGAGTGAAAATTGTGAGTGCTAGATGAGAGTTCCCAGTGGGAACATAAGCCTTTGTTACCCAGATTAACAAATAATAAATCATTACCCTGGCAATCTCCACAACTGACGCTTAATTGATTAGTGTTTGGGAAGTGCACTGGAAAATTAAACTGCTGTAGCAAACGAAAGTATTATTATTAATGATAATATAAAGGACATTTTTTTTTTCTAGTCTGTGGCAACTTTTTCTCAACACAAGTAGGTACAAATTTGTTGGGAATGCCCTTCTGAAAACAGACGGCAAGTGGCTGCCAGCTCAAGGTGACCATTTGGGTTTGTAAGCAGAAGTAGAAAATATCACTCTCACATACGTGCCTGCACACAAATAGACTGTAGCCCACACCCAGAGACACCATCTCCTAGTAACTTGCTGCATGCCTTGTGCTGCTCTGCTTCACATAAACCGTTAAGAGTTGAGCAGAGAGGGACGGGCTATATTCCAGATCCAAGCAGAAGCTAGCATAGCAGAGGACATAGATGGCCAAAAAGCATGACTTTTGGTTAGCGTGAAATGCTACAAGTTTAAAAACTAGGACTGAAACCAAACTAAGAAAACAAACAAACCAAACAAAAAAGAAATGCCATGTCCCAGACTGTGTTGATTAGCACAGTGGTTGGCTTCACATCTAAGAACAGCAGGGAGATGCAAACCCTGCCATTTCAGTGAGCAGCAGCAGCAGGCTCCCATGGAGCCATAGTCACTGCCAGCATCTAAGATCTAGGTCAGTGGCAGGGACCTTGGCAGCTCTGAGAGCTCTAGTGCCAGTCCAGGACTCTTGAGCTTTCTCTGCATCCTTCTTTTTATACATTCTTCCCAGCGGCTCCATCCCAAGTCACAGATCCAGGAGGCAGTTAGCCCAAGATCAACTGTCTGGATCCTCTAGAGTCTGCTCCACAGCTAGAGACTTTGAGAATGTAAGCTTTGCAGAGATGTGCTGTAAATCCAGACTAGAAATTGAAGATGTTTGTCTTGGATTCAGTTTAAGATTGCTTTTTGAATTTTAAATTAGCATTTGGGACTCACCAACCTCTGTTTAACTGAAAAACTTCCAGGTAGGCCTATACATCCCCTAGGAAGTGATGACACTGGCCTCAAGTGATGCATGGCTCAGGTGCCCTGTTGGGCAAGAGGCAGGCATTGTGCCACCACGAAACAACAATTTTCTCAGTACTGACAAATAAACTCAGACTCAGCTCTCTTTTTAATGCTTGACAAGGACTAAACTGAGTGTTCCCAGCTCAACAAACACTCATTAAGGAGCTCAATAAGGCCAGGTGAACACTTTGGTGATGAAAAGCCTGAAGCCTTCCTACAGAACAGCTTTAACAACCCCGCTGCCCAGCCCTGGGTGAGATATGCAGGCGTCATCTCCTCACCTGTGCATCCAGTTCCATGATGTGAGCTACTTTGTTCCAGCCAAATCCAACAAACCGCCTGTCATACTCCGGGCAGTCCTTCCTCACAACAACGTATGGCTCGAAGTCTGCTTCCCACTCAACGCGGTAGGGGGTGGTGGCTGTTCGCCACTTGGCAAAATTCGTTGGCGCATGCCCTTTAGTCCAGACGTGATACCTTAAACAGACATAAATGGCACGGACGTGGGGAGGCAATTAGATAGAACACATCTTGGCGAGGAAACAAAATGTTACTTGTTAGATGAAATGCTCAAAAATAAGGACATTAGCATGCAGTTCACATCATCATTTTCAGGACATATCGAAGGCAATTTCTAGGACTATTTCCAGCATGCCTCTCAGAGCCTCTGTGTGTTCAATGCTTAAACACATCTAGCTGGTGAAGGATAGTGTGAAAACACCCTGTAATGCTAATGTGAGAAACAATTACGAAGTACACAGACAGTTCATCTGCACTACAAAGTTCTGTGTCTTGTTCCTAGCAACCAAGCAGCTGCATCGGTGCTCTAAAATCTGTGTGAAATTCTGTAGCTCGGCTAAGGTCCCTAAAATGAGCTATTTCTACACCACAGTGATAATAACGATCCGGTTTATATGCAGTTTTAAAATTTATATGAGAGACACCTGCAGCTCCGGACAGATGTTCCGTTTTATTAATTACTGTTATAACTATGTCAGGAGCCAAAGTGCATAATGAAATTAGTAAGTAAAATATTACAGAAGGGCTTTCTGCTGTACTTTCTGCATTGTGGAGGGTACCCGTGTGATCCTCAGTAAGGTTATCAATTTGATTTACAGAAAAAGATCCTTTTATACTTTGTTAATCTTGTTTAGGTCACCAGAGGTTTCCTTCAAGCACAGCTCGAATCCACCCCATTAGTGCCAGGGTCAGTGATGCTCTTGCCCACTTATTCTCCTTACACCTTTCCAGAAATCAATGAGACAGGCTCTTTCTCCAGACTCATAGACTAAGTAATGAAACAAAGGCATAGCAGGCCATCTGTATTACAATGCTCTGAGATGCGTAACAGAAGAGGCAAAACAAACATCCTGCCAATTTGTAATGAAAGGTACATTGAATTTACAGGGGTGACTCGTGTGCTAAAAGTGAAGGGATTTGTGCATTAAATATCTGCAGAATTAGGACCCGAGGTAACGTTTCACCCCCAGAAATTCTCGTAACATTATGCGCCATTGCTAAAAGCATGGGCGTTGTCTTCTTTGGGATGGACTCATAGAATCAATGTTGTATTCAGGCTGGCTGTTTCTGAGAAGGCTGCAGCACCCAATTCGGTAAGAACCAAGTTGATAAGGTGCTTTTGTTTCGCTTGTGACCGGCCATGGTATGCGGGTCTCCATAGTGATCAAGGTCTTTAGCAGTTTTGAATTAGACGCTAAAGCTAGGAGGAGAGAAAGGCAGGGCAGCTAACCCAAGCTGGCCAACAGAAGTATTCCATACCAGAAACATCACGCTCACTACAAATTAGAAAATTTCCTGGCGATGGTCCCTTTTCCTGATGGCTGCCATTCCTGGAGGACCGCACCCATCATTTTGCTCCTGAAGTTGACTCTCCTGCTCATTGTGACCATCATGTTTTCGTTGTCGCTGTGGTACTCACAGTGCTTGACTCCTGGGAGCATGTGGTTCACGACCACTATGTTGACTGAGTATAACTTTGTGTATTTTATATTAGTATTAGGTTTTTTAATTACTTTTCTATTTTGTTAAATCTGTTTCCATTTCAGCCCATGGCTCTCCTTTACTTTTCTCAATTCCCCTTCCTGGGGCAGGGCTGTCACTTGGTGGTAGAACAACTGGCTAAACAAAGACAGATGCAAAATCCAGCCTAGGAGTTTCCACTTGGATTGTATGGTTATATGGCTTATAACAGGAAAAACAAGAGAGGTGTTCAGCTTCCCTGACTCTCCCTGTTCAGAAGCAGTGCAGGAGGACAAAACTATTAGGACAGCACTGGGGTCCCAAGGAATGGGTGGTCCTTTGAAGGCTGCATTTCTAAACCCTAAACAGGCTCTATCACTTTCAGATCTCTGGTCAGATATTGGGGACCTGGAAAAACAAAGCCCTTCTGTTTAAAAAAAAACCCCAGAACCTCACAGTGAATTAATTTTCTAGAGATTAATAGAAACTAGTGCCAGATTCACAAAGATGTGTACCAACCTTAATGCCCTCTGCAGTCATCTCTAAAAGGCCTATCTCTTTTCTTGGTCTCTTTTGGAAATGAGTGGGTAACCTAAACAGTCACTCATGGGCAGCTATCTATGCTGCAATAAAAAAAAATACAATCACAATGTGGGGTTTGAAATGATATGGGATTGTGAAGGATGCTTTATCTTCTAAAATTCTACCTCCGTCATTTTGGAATTAATTATGATAGTAATAATAATGACTACTAAACACTTGTGAAGTGATTTGTATCTTCAAAGCCCCATGTAAACTTTGGTTAGTTGAGAGACTTCCTGCAGAGGAGCAGTCAAATACTGCTGTTGGTCTAGTAACACTCTCCCACTGATTTAAACATGGGGGAACAGGACACTAACCATGAAAGCCATCCATTTCTTTCCACTCTTTTTTGGGCTATCAGCGTATGCAGTAGCAGCAGCTTAAGTATATCTTATGTGAGTCAAGAGAGACAATCGGCAGGGAAGAAACCAATAATTGGGAAGAGACAATGAAAGGAAAATAAGGAATTATGACTGGAGAGAGAAAACAAAGCAGAAAGGAATAGACTTGATTGTCCTAAACAGAGTATACCAGACATGATCTACTAGCCTCTTCAGAATAACTGATGTGAGTCGAGGGAAAAGAGGAAGACAAAAGGATGGTTAAGGTCAGCACAAAGAGAATGAGTACTGGATGCTCAGATGAACTATGCACACACTAATTATAAAGGAATAACTGGACTCAGAACAAGAATTGTGAGAGTTCAGGATTATACACAGATCTGTGCATACAATATATACAGGCCTGTATACATATATACACACATATAAGTTGCTTGAGCTAGGTCTTGGCCAATGGCTGATTACCGCATGAAATGCACTGAAAATATGATATGCAGACCCCATTACATGGTGTCCATATAGAGGAAGCTATCATAAAAGAGTGAGTCATTTCCAACAGACTTTACGCTCAGTAATGCAGTTGTGAGAAGTGGTTCACTGTCTATATTGGTCTTCCATCTCACAGGACAAATGAAATAAATCTCATTTCCCTGTTCAGGCCCTTCTCACTCGAGATCTAAATACACATTGAATTTTAAGGCCACACTCAATCTCACTGACTCCCAGGAGAACTTTGTGAAAATTGTGAACAACATGTTTTTCACTATGCTGGCGATTTTGACAAATCCAAACCAAATCATTCAAATCTCTGTAAATACAATGATGGTAAGTTTCTTTCCCACAGTTCATGGAAAACAACAGGTGAACACACCCCCACTCCCCGACTTTGGATCGAATGTTTCATCTTACTTGCATCACTGATTGCTTTTATTTAACATAAAATTTCAAAACTATAGTAAACTGAGCTGAAGTTAGTGAAACTAAATCATTATTCTTCTTGGAGTGTTCTTCCTCCCTGCCGTGCCCCTCAAAGCTTCCAATTTCAGTCAGAAAGATGATTTGGCGAAAGAGAAACTTCCCTGGTTCCATTTTCAGATGCTTAAGCGTTTTGCTGGATTGTGGATGCAATCAGTTAATTAGTTAATCAGTTGCTGCTGGTTATATTTTCTCAATACATTACATTTTCTACCAGCTGTAGCTTCCCCTGTGTCTGAAAGCTGTGCTGGTGGCACATTTGTGGTTCATCAGCTACTACCCCAGCACTGAGCGGGCACATCCTCGTGAGGCACAGTCACAGCCAGCACCCCTGCAATCAAAGCCAGCAAGCTGGCACAGAGCAACCTGCTACCGCAGGGGGTTGCCACAGAGCACACCTTGCCAGCCAGAGATGCTTACACGCCTTCCCTTTTCTTCTGGTGGCGACTGGGGGATATAATTGAGAGCCGTTTTGTAGTTCTTAGCTGCCCAGAGGTAGAAAAGGTCACCGTTTGGAAAAGAGGTGACAAAAGCAATTTCAGTGAGGGAAAGATTGTAATCTAGCATGTGGTGTGAGGGACTGGGATGCTGCAGGCACTCTCAGCAATCACTGTCACAGCAGTCCTCCCCAGCTCACTCCCACCTGCTCAGCCTCAAATTGCAGCATTATTAAAGCACCTTGAAGGTGGAAATTCTCAGCCCAGATCTCACAGCTGCTTTGTGGCTGTTGATAGATTTAAGCAATGAAATGAGCCAAAGCAAACTGGGGAAGCATTTGTAAAACGTGTCCTATATTAACAAGTACACCAGCTACAGACTGCATGTCCTTCAATTCTTATTTAACCTTGCTCTGGCAAAACTCCCACTCATGTTAAAGGCATTTTTGCCTGAATGAGATTTAAGAAAGGGTCTGCAGATCTGTCTGTGTACGTAATATACCAACATGCTGTACAGCTTGAAGATGAGAACTGTAGCGGAAGGCCACTGCTGTGCAAGACGAGAACTTGACGGTTGGTGGAATGTAACATCTGAAACTCAGGAGGATGTTAGTTTCCACTGGAAAGATTTTTTTCTTTCAACCATAGGACAAACAATTATTTTCTATCAACAAATCTTTGGTAATTTATATTTGAGTGTTAAAGAATGCTGGGAGAGTGAAAGGCGCTCACTCCATCAGTATCCTTAAGTAATTTTCCAGATTGCTAGGCCCCTCTCAGTTGCCTCAAGTTTCTATTTCAAGGCAGTCGCTGGCAGAAGTAGAGTCAGAATTATGTTCTTCAGGCTGTCTGCGATGACAGATGCATGTGGCTACCTGAGGGAAGGGTGGCTACTGCAACGAGAGAGGTGTGTAATACAGGGAATGGAAGAAGTGTGAGGAAAGCTCTAGAGTAAAGGAATGATGGGAGACATGGTAAAGCGTTCCGCTGGCCATGGATAATCCCTAGGTTTTTCAAGGTTTTTATCTCTAGATCTCTAAATACTGTGAAAAGGCGAGGTGAACACTGTTACCTGCATTTTAAAGATGGAGAACAGAGGTATAAGACAGTGAACTGATTCACATACCACCTCCCAGCAGGGTAGTGGCGGAGCTGAGAAGAGAACGCAGGTCCCCTAAGCCCCCTTTCTGTGCAACATCGTAAGGCCATATTGTATTCTTCCCATCACAGCGATGCTTTACAAATGTCTGCTAATCAGACCTTACCACACACACCCAAGAGGAGTTAACCCCTGGTAGCTGCATTTTGAAACCGAAGAGTCTGGCAGATAATAGAAGTGACTTGTTCACAGCCACAAAAGGAGTCTGCTTCAGAGAGGAGCTCCAAATTTAGGCGTTCTTTGCTTCTCAACTTGTAGTCAGAGTACACTTTTACCTCTGCTTGAGAAAGTCTAGCTATTTAAGCAGCTGTTTCACTTTTTAAAAGAGACAAGCCTGCATTTGTTTTTCCACTAAGTCAGTAAGGAAGCGAACCAACAAGCAGACAGAAATTATTTTTGGTCACATGAAAGACACAGCTATCTGGATAGTATTTGGCAGCCAAAAAGCAAATTACACACACATGAGTGTAATGGTCGTGCTTGATTTTGTAGCACAATAAAAAAATGATGAAAATAAAACAAATTCAATTTAACAACTGAAGTCCTTCAGTAGAGGACATTAACACTACATAAAATGCTGAGCTTACAGATGGAATATATCCACATATGATTCTGTTCACTGCCTTCCTGAAAAGGGAAAAAAGCCTCCAGTATGTTCTTAATGGAGCTAGCTAGCTGACAGTGAGAGAGAATATCAAATATTCACAAGAACATTCAAAAAAATCTTTAGAGACAAAACGACCAGAGGTCATTACTTTCCATTACCTGAATGTGAAGAGGGTTCCCATGTCCAACATAGACAGCAGTTCTGCTTTTGACTTGGGGAAGGAGAGGCGGTATCGTAAGGTCTCAAAAGCAGGTACAATCAGAGCTTTCTTGGTGTTAGCCAGGTCTAGCTGGGTGACAGACTTCCTGGAAAACAGAAACAACAAATAAAAGCAGGAAAATTTTACACTGAGCAGATCTCCTGGCTTTTCGAAATAAAGTGAAGAGAATGGGCAGTTTGATGCTGTAAATATGGCCCATATTTTTTTCCCAGGGATGCTTCATATTTTCTTCTACTTTTGATCTCCTCCTCTAAGAGCAGGGAGAACACCACAGTTCAAAATGAGCTTGCGTGCCTGACTGGTCGATGCTGACCTGCATGAACAGGAGTGCACAGAGCTGAACTGCCACTCCGAGCACAGCCAACTGACCATCACTTTAAGAGACACATAGCTGAATGCTACTACACACATGGAAAAGAGCTGCCCAGTTAATGTCAGTTCTAAAAAATACGGGATTCATCCAGGACTTAGTGGGACTTTACAAGATGAGGAGCTGGAAAGTTTGGTTGCACTTCAGCCTAGCTATTCTCTGTGCTGTACTGTGCCATCATACTTGCTTTTCACCGGTTTTAGACCTCTGTGTGTCCTGCAAGGGGGCAGTTACCTTAACACCACTGTGGACCAGATATTTGCTCTCAAAACCACTGTTGCCGTGATGGCTGTTTTTTGGTCAAGGCAAGGCACAGATCTACTGCAGCAGGCCATGGTGCAAAGCAGCTAAACCGTGCCTTAGCGGTATTTTTTTGAGTGTTGTTTATCATGCACATGGTAGTGCTCAGAGATCAGAGCTCACTCGTGCTTGGCTCCATACACAGGGCAAAGAGGCCACCTCCTGCTGAGAAGATCTGTGTGCTGAGTGCACTGAGATATTTCACTTTTTCCCTTCTTTTGCTGCAAGTTATTCAGTGCAGAATTTTGTTTCAGGGTGTGAATGTGTGTGTGGACATAATGCATTTTGCACTTTAAGGCCCTTCTCCAGACAGGGACCTTAGGACGACTGCCACAGGACAGCAGCAGCTTAGCAAACTTACATCCTGCCTGCCAGAGGTACTCAGTCTGTTCTTTCCTAACTAAAACCCGTAGAAAAAGAAGTTACTTTTCCATCCCCAAACTGAATCTTACTATGCTTGTCATTAGAAATAATCCTGTCTCAATTTTCCTTTCATTATCTTCATATTTCATATGAGAACTATGCCTCTCTCTCCCTATCAAAGTCAGTTCTCCTTAACAGGACTCACTGTCCTGACTTTTACGTTTTTGCAACAAGCAATCAAGGACAATGTTGACAAGCAGCAAACTCTCTACTGTCTTATAAGATGAAGGAATTGGGATCACTGTCATAATAACAGAAGGACCAAATAAACCACTTTCCCAGGCCCAGAATACCTAAAATTCATTTATGTTGCCATCAGAGAAAAAGAAAGGAGCAGGCCTATTTAATAAAATCTGAATTTTAGAGCATTCACATCACCCCATAGGCCTGTTCTATAAAAACTGCCACATTCCAGTGAACCTTCCACAACTGAAGGATTTTAACAGAATCTTATTGTACATTTTTGTACTTTCTTCCCTAGCTTCTCCCTCACCATCAGTAATGGCCAAGATATCTGCATGTAAATAGGTGACTCCTTCAGAATCAGACTCCAAGATCTCCCAGAATCATTGAATAGTCTTTATGATGTTCTTAATGCTTCTTCCCCTTCACACCTTCTCTGAGAGCAGGGGACACTAACAGTTTCTCTTCTAGTATCTCAGGCTTTCTGAACTCTGTGCAATCCATCAGCCTTGAGTGATAAGCTTTGGGGATTTGGTTCTAGGAAGGAGCAAGTAGCATTTGCAGTGACACTTACCCTTCGGGCTCTGCAAGGAAACAGCAGCTTCTATTTGTGTCTGTTATTATCTCTTTGTTTGATGAAGAGCTCAAAAGTCCCAGGCAAAAATCAAGGCCTTGTTGTGTTTGGCACTGTTAAGGAGTAGGAGACAATCTTGCCCACCAAGTTCACCGTGTGAAGCTGAACAAAGCTGAAGTAGGTATAGGTATCAAGCAAGGGTAACAGCAGGAACTGTCAGACAGAGCAAGCTGTGTTGAAACGAGCGTTAAACATGAATTGTATTGTAAGATATGGGATGTAAGCACAAAAAGTATGTGGATACCAATATGCTTTCTGCACACTCTCTACTTCGTCACGTGCAAATTTAATATAGGTGTCAATAGCAGAACTGTTGCAAAGCACAGATGACAGTATCTTCATGAAGAAAACTGAAAGGCATAGGGAACAAACTGATACAAGAGGCTGAAATCACTTGTACCATCAAAGGTCAAGACAGAAAGTTAGATAAGTGGAAAGAAGCAGAGATCTGAAAACAAGATGTTTGTAGCTAGACACAGAGAACTAGTGGAGGTACTTAAAGACTGAAATAAAATAGTGGGATAATCTCTACAGAAACATTTTCAAGAGGTATGTGGGCATCTGGGGTGCAAGTTGGTAAGGCCAAAGTTGAAGGGCTCACCAAAACTGAGCTGGGAGTTGAGACACGCTCAGTCAAGAAGTCCAGCAGCACCGACCTGCAAGTTCAATAGCCTGCCTTTGACGTGGAATAGATGACATAAAGGACTAATGTAAGGGGAAGAAGGAATCAGTGCTGACATTCAGGCGTTGAACCTGAATGACAAAGGACAATGGAGGCCATGTAACTTTTCATAATAGTGGGGAGATCTGGTAGAGAAAAAAACACCTTCATTTTCTTCTGATAGTTTGGCTGTCAGTCTGCTCCTTGGACAACCAGCTGAAAATCTAACCTCTTCCTAGCGTAAGCAAATCTACTCTTCCTCTTCTGTGAGGTGAGTTTTTTCCTGTTCTGAGTGGAGGTGCCATTTGCTGTTCGACTGGTTCTGTGACAACTGGAATAGGAAAATTTTCACTGTTGGCATTGCAAGTTATATGGAATAAAACGTAGGCAATACATTTGGCTATTTTGCAAACTAGCACTGGGTAAACTGTTTAGTTCCTGCACTGTCCTTATGAGGGCTGCTTTTTGGGTTTAGTAATATTGATTCACTATTCACTTTCCTTTATCTGTTCTTTTTCCCCAAACCCCAAAATAAAGATCTATGATTTTATGATTTTCTCTTTGCTAGTGTTGTCCAGGAAACCGTTTCCCAGGCATCTTTGTGTTCAGACCTGATGCATGTCATTCTGACACAGTGAAGGTTGGGATAAATTTCTAAATATACTAATCAACCCTACTTTACATAAAGCATGGAAGAAATTAATCTTAAATCACAATATTCTCTTCACAAGTCGAATGAACTTCAGCATGTTGATATCGATCTTTTCATCTCCATAGTCCTCTCCAAAAATGAATAGAGAATTCTCATCCCCATGGGGGCAGATAGTAATATCACTCTAATTTCTGGAGGATAGAGAAGTTCAGACACAGAAAGGTTAGCAACCTAATCCTAAAGCACTGAATTCATAAAAAATAGAAGGAGTCCATTAATTCAAATTAGCTTCCACTATCAGGACTCTGTAAGTGGTTAGTTCAAGATCAATGAATATGGCAGTCATGGAGTTTAAAGAACTGCAAAGTTGTCAGGCCACTGTTAAATTCATTAGAATGTTCTTCCTCTCTGCAAAAGCAATAAATACATAGCCTACAAAGGTATCCAAGAAATAAAAATCAATAGGCACGACACTGAATTGTCTCTCTTGCTGAGATGTTGAAGAGCAACTAGAAATACTTCACAACTCATGTTGCTAGTTATGACAACTGTAGATAAACAGCCTGTCTAGTCATTTTGTGTTAGAACAACTTTTAGCATGACCCATGCACCTTACTTGTAGCAACCAGAAAGAGCTTTTGCCTCTAGGGCAATGACAAGATGACCTCAGCAACTAAATGAGGAAAGGTGACAAAAGACTTTGACTCAGCACAGACCATGAAAGTGTCTGAGTTTTGTGAGCAGGAAATCTTTAAATGATACATCTATTTCCTTTTGTGCTTCACAGAAGAGTAAGGTAGGAGGGGGTTTGATGAAGATTAAAATAATTGAAATGGTTCTACTTAGCAACTGTGAAAAAGCTCAACTGGCACAAATCTATGTGCTAGCAAGAGATACCTAGATGGCCACCTAACCATCAGCTTCTCTTTCAAAACCGGCCATAACCTTTCATACACACCACCTTCGAAATATGTTGAAAGTGTTTTTCAAAAGTCTTTTTTCTGAGACTGTATTGTCTGTAGACACACAATATACAATATATGCAAATCACTGAACTCACAGTGAGAAGGACCTGTCTGGCTCATCGTGCACAAAGAGATGCCTGAAACACCATGCTATTTCTATTTGCTTATGGTTGTTCTAGCGGAGGAAATGAAGATGAAAATGTTTGTAAGTCTCTCTAACAATTGCTGCCACTCAGATAGATAGCACTAATCAGCTACGTGCAGAGGCAGTGGGAACAGTCAATGCAGAAAGATACAGGGTATCCATATTTAAAATAATCTCACTGCTCCTCCCTGCTATTTTCCTCAGAAAATCATTATTGAAAAAACATCAAAAGCCTCTAGTTCACAGGCAAAAAAAAAATCCAATCCCTTTTTAAAGAGCTGGTAGTAGCAGATTAGCATCTTTGATACTCGCAGGCAACAGAGACTCGCAGTCAAAGTTAAGATGGTATGGGTCTCACAAAAGGCTGGTAGAGTAACACAAGGTCTCGGATACAACAGCTTTCAGTGCAAATCTGGTTGGGGTTTTCTTGTTTGTTTGTGTTTTTTGTTTGTTTGTGGGTTTTTTGGTTTTGTTTGTTTGGGTTTGCTTTTTGTTATTTTTAAGATGGTGGCATCGCTGTACATTTAGTTCTATAATACACTATTGCCATCCAAGAGTTATTGCTATGGCTGTAGCATCTCTAGTATGTTGTGGTACATCATTCTGTTGTCTCTCTTCTTCCTTTCAGTCCTGGCTCCCGACAGTGCACTAAGAAGCAGCATGGAGGAACAAGTTGCTTTTTTAGTGCTACATGCCAGTATCAACAGCTGCTACCCTTACTGTGTCCAGCACTGATCTGAAGAAATATAACAGTATGCAACACTAACATCAAAGAACAGAGAGGCTAACAACTGTCCCTACATGTATCTTGAGACAGCTAATGTGTGAAAGGGATAGAATTATTTTGGGAGTCCTCATAGCACAAGTCAAAAAAAGAAATATCCGTAAAATAAGTGAGAAACAGGCTGACACCGTACAGTAACATTTCAATCATATTATTGAAATCCAGTTCTTAAAAACTACAGAATCATAGAATAGTTGGGGTTGGGAGGGACCTTCAAAGGTCCGCCTCCCCCTGCAATAAGCAGGGACATTTGCAACTAGATCAGGTTGCTCAGAGCCCTACCCAGCTTGACCCTGAATGTTTCCCAGGATAGAATCCTCTCTGGACAAGCTGTTCCAGTGTTTTGCCACCCTCACTGTAAACAATTTCTTCCTTATATCTAATCCGAATCTACCCTCTTTTAGTTTAAAACCATTGCCCTTTGTCCTGTCCCAACAGGTGCTGCTAAAATGTTTGTGCCCATCTTATAGGCCCCCGTGTAAGTATTGAAAGGCTGCCATCAGGTCTCTCTGGTGCCTTTTTCACGCCAGGTTGAATAACCCCAACTCTCTCAGCCTTTCTTGTCAGAAGAGGTACTCCAGCCCTTTGAATAATGAATTTGGCCCCCCACGTGGAATCAGAAATTGAAAAGGCAATTAATTCTCCATGTGAAGAAGAAGCGAGAAGATGCTTACTGAGTTGTTAAGCCTGAAACAAAGGAATTCCTCCATAAGTTTACAATACCGGAAGGTGTATTACCCTTTACACTCCAAAACCTCAGGCCTAAGGACTGAAAGCGATCACCTACGGGCAGACTCTCACTAGAACACTTTGACCAGCTTTTACCAAATTAGAACAGCGATGAAAGGCAAAACTGGTCAGGACTAAGGCACTGAAATCCTCCTGTCTGGCCACAAGGTGTCCTCCTTGCTCTATGCTTTGGCCTCAGATGACCGGCCTCTGCAGGGGAAAAAGGTCTTTATTAGAAAAGGCTCAGTTAATGGATCAGAGGTCTGTAGTTTGCTCAGCCCAACCTGCTCACACTCATTATGATACAATACACACTGAGGTTACTCTTTCCAGTTTCCTTATGCTAATTATTTTGCCATGACAAGTGCTGGCATTACAGTAATTTTTTTGAGCTAGTTAGACTATCATCCTCTTTTCAAGATATGGAACTGGATTAAGTGTATGTCACACGGACAACAAGTTCAGTAATGCTTTGCATGTTTCTTCTGTCACTGACATTAAGAACCAGGGATGTTTAGGGAAATCACCCGGTTTACTTCTCTGCTAATACAGGATGCTCTTGCACATTTATAAATACTTAGTTCAATTTTCAAATTGATTCTGCTGCTGCTCTGAGGGAATTACTCTGATGGCTAACAGGGCTCACATTTAGACCTGAGTTTTTTCTTCCATAACCACATTGCTTTACTTCCAGTTACAGCTCCTTCCTCTACTCTAAAAAATACTTATGCCTTGGCTTGGCATTGTCACACCTTAAAAATCTGTAAGCTGCCTCTTTCAGACCTGCTCAAACGGCGTTGTTATGGGGGTATGCAAGAAGGGTGGGGTGTGGAGGGGTTGAAAATGTGGCTGATGGGGGGAATCCCTCCACTTTCCTTTTACCTGAGGTACTCGTAGAGTCCATACATGGGCAAGAAGTCAATGTCGGACAGAAACATGTATGGCGTGCTGATATGCTTCATGGCCACATTCCTTAGCAGATTCACAGGATAGAACTGCCCCTCCTTGTACACAATATGGTAGCCAACATTGTGGCGACTCATAAGTACTTCCGAGCCCTGGGCGTAGCGCAGAAATTGCTGGGCTTCTGCATCAGAAAGATAGAGAGCCAGGCTGATTGGACCTTCCCAGTGTTTGCAGATAGCTTCAAGCATCTGGAGCCTGAAAGAGGAAGGGTGAGAATAAGAAAAGGCTGTGTCTCTATCTGGGGCTCTTTGCCTGGGTTAATCTGATCACAGATATCTATCCCTAAGTGAGACAGACTGGAGACACTTTATATGCTGTGGAAAGGAACAAATATTTCTAACCATCTCATCTGAGTTGATGTCTCATTCTGGACAGATATGCTAGACTTGCCTGCTTCTCTCCACTGAATACAAGGGAACCTAAGATGGCCCTAGCTCAGATAAACAGATCCACGACTCAAGATACCTATAGCTAGGTGAAATCAACACCATCATCCCTGCCTAAAGCATTGATGCTGCAGTAAAATCCATGTGGACAATGGGACTTCATCTAATGAAAGCTTTGAGCAGTTGCAGGGATCTGTCCATGTGGATAAGGGTCTCAACTTTAAACAGTGTCTAGTGCCCAATTCACCCTTTGGGTCAAGCTATTCTCACACACTAACATCCTAGAGCACTCTTCATAAGCTTGTGGAGGGGAAAGGTGTACAGACCCACAGATACTTTATCTCTTGTTTAGGAAAACATGCCCCAACTTTTTGCAAGGCAGTTAGTTAGATCTTAAAAAAACCTTAAAAGTGATAGATCAAGGGAACGCTGATTTATATAAACATTTGCATGGACTAGAAGAAAACTCACTGTCAGTGAAAGGTCAAAAAGATGACACATAGATAGAATTGGGATTTACTATGTGTGGGGAGTAAGGAGAGAAGGGAGAGACACAGCATTACTGTGGAATAGCAAAAGAACATTTTCAAACAAACCTATGGTTTAAAGTATTAGTTTGTGTATGTTTTAGAAGCATCTCAGATTTCATTAAATCATTTTTAAAATGGGTTGTATCAAAGCATTATTTTTTAAACTTCCAGCAGTTACAATACTATCGATGACATTGACAACAAAAGATCTCACATACAAACGTAAATTAAACCCAGCCTAATCAAATTCATTTAAGCACTTTGGGTAATTTACAGAGAATTGCCTAGAAATATGCCACCCAAAAATACAGCAAGGACTAATTACAAAAACTCTTGAGTTAATACAAAAGGAAATGAACCTATGCAGACTAGCCAGATAGTCTATTAAAAATGAGGACAAGTAGACTATGCAATGATTACCTTTTCTTCCTTCCAAATCCACATTACTAGATTTTTTTTTTCTATTAATATTTATACAGAATAAAAGTTTTCTGCATCATCGTAATCAGAGAAAATAATTTCCCCTTCCTACTATCTCCCTAAGCTTTGCAGCAGAAATGAATGATATACTTACACCAGCAAGCATGCATTCTTAGTTAACATTAATAGCTTTTCCCTGCATTTCTGAATGACTGTGATGACATCCAAGTTTATATAATATATTTTTCTTAGGTATGAGATATTACCTTTACTAGTCTACACCCAGTACATTATTTTCTTTTTATCTGTTATTGAAACAGACATTATCAGCCCGAAACATACAGCTGAATTAGAAACACAAACTGATGAAAAAAGATCTAAAAAGAATGTAAAGCCTTTAGGCTTTTGATTGCACAAATAATAAATAGAGAAAAATACCATTTGGGGTTTTTTTTGCCTTTTTTCAACATAGTGGAAACCTATTAATCAGGAGACTCCAATTCATCAGCACTCAAGATTTAGGACAGCCTTTTAAAAATGGAATACTTGCCTAGCAAGAAATGCAGCAAAATGCCTTTGAAGGACTCCAGGCAGGGGACAAATGGCATACATAACTTATTTAAACGGCACACCTGATAATGCCTGCAAAGCTTTTCACGATAGTTAAGTGGGAACTGGGTTTTGCTGGTATAAATTTCCAGATGGACAGCTTAGTGCCCTTCAGAATACTCCATTCTGCTGCATCGCTCTCATAGACAGGCTGCACTTCCATGAGTCTGACACAGGGACTGCTGGGTGATGCTCCATCATCTGCTCTCTGTAGGTTGTTACACTAGTCTCCTTGGACCATAAAAGTTAGAATTACAAGTTTCTAAGCACAACATGACCAAGATATTTTGGTTTTGTTAGTGGTCTTGAGAAATGTTTTCTCTTAAAGACTCCAGAGAAAAGAAATGTACTGCTGTAGTGCATAATAATGAGGTCATCATTTAGTTAGTACATTTTTTAAAGGTCTCTTTCAGTCAAGTGAATTTTGCTGGAATTCCATTGTTCTGTGAGATTCTTTGTTTTTACTTTTCTTCTTAAGAATACTTAACCAATTTACAACTCATTCTCACCCAGACTTCCCACTGTCTAATGTTAATTGAGTCTTTCCTTGTCCACATCCTGACCTTACATTTTTGTAACTCCCGCTCTGATTTCTGAATCCCAGGTACATACCATGCCTTTAAAAAGGCTGCCTAGCCAAAACACACGAATGAAAACCACAGTGATGTTACCAAGCCATTATCCCAGAAAATGTCACATCAGTATAGAAGGTGACGGCCAGTAATGAACAATACTGAACAAAGTCTGTCTCAAAGCTTCTATCTACACACTGATGTTAGGTCCTAAACTGCATTCGTCTCTTCCATTTCTCAAGCCTATATCACAGGCAAACATGAGCCTGTCACCATAGTCAGTCTCATCTCCAACAGGACTATAATTGGAGACACTGGAGTTTCTTTTTTGTCTTCCCTCATCTTGGATGATCATTTGAAAGAACAGTGTGGGAATGTAGCGTATAGCACACTGTTTATGTACGTGTCATCTTACATCTGAGACACTATTCTTAACTGTCTACAGCTACACTGGAGGAGTTTAATAAAAGTGGTTTAAAGACAATATAAAAAAATAAGGCAGTAACTGAAAGATGTGAAAGAAAACAAAGCAGTTAAACAGTTCTTTGGTGTGATATTATTTATTGATTTTAGCTGAAAGAAAGCATTTCCAACTCAAATCAATAATTTATACCAACACGCCAACGAAGTAGGGAAGATTTTTCCTGCACAGTATCAGGAGGGCTGTTCTCCCTGAATAAAAATGTGTGGTTCTTTCTATCAATAAAAACATGTGCCCCAGCGAGGACGCAGAAAGGGAAACAGATGCTCAGACTTTGTATCCATGCCAGTGGATCAGCACTGAGTCCCAACTCATTCTTCTGAATTAAATTCCAGGGGGAAAATATACTATGTGCACACACCAGCTTTACTAATTTACTGTGGTACTCACTCAGAATCTGGCTTAATTTATTGCTTTAGTTTTGTACTCAAAGGTTTGTGAACACTTAAGGAATGTTTCCTCAATTAAAAATCAATAGAACAGACACTGATGTGCAAATCATAACACAACGTGCAGGATGCAGTGCTGAGGCACTGGCAAAACAGAACAGCCCTCATTCGTTTGTGTTTATTTTTAAAACAGTCTGTAATTGTTTTGTTGGATCTGAACTCCTCTGATCCTCCTGGAATACATCCACTGGTGTAGCAGTGGTGGTATACACGGGTCATGTTGTATTTTGTACGTGCTCTGCTAAATGAAATATCACTTTCTGGACAACGTTCAAGGAGTTGTGACCTGTTTTGTAACCCAGTCTAACAGCAGTAAAGTTTAAACTAGATTTGAACTGAGGAGACTGACAATTCAAAATTTCACAGAGGTGGCTGATCCAGAATGCACTTCAGAGCTTCTGAAAAATGACAACTAATTGCAATGGTGAGAATCAGAAAGGTGGAACTTGTCACAAAAATGGATTTTTTTCCCCAAATGAAATACCAGCTAAATTCCACTTTACATAAGAGCTGTAAGCTGAAAAGAGTTAAATTAGAAATGGCATTTTGAAAATCAACATTTGTATAAAATTAGTACTCCTCTTGAAAAGAGGTTTTCTATTTCACACTGGCACATTGCAAAAAAAAAAACGCACTGTATTTTCAACTTCCCAGTTTGAAACTAAAATGGTTAGTTCTGATATTGAAATTTTCTGCAGGGAAAATGCCAATGAAAGCAAAACTAACATTGTCTAATGAGGAAATAGTGTGTGTGAAAACTTAAGTCAACTACAGCTGCTTGCCTAAGTCTTTTACAAACATCTGTTTTTTCTGAGTTGCTGCAAAACTCCTAAACTAATAATGCCTGTCAATCCTGACAAGCAATGAGTCCTGCAGTTCAGGAACTCTACCCACACTCGTGTGTGCACTATGGAGCTGAAGTCCGGATGCTTGAGTGATATCTACGTGTGCTACTCCTAATTCAAGAAAGGTGTTAAGAGTATGACATCCAAGTTTCTAGGAAAGTGAGTTTTTTCTCTCCCCAAGGGTTAGGGTGGGGCCGGCCAGTGACAAGTGACATGACAAGTAACAGATGCTCTCTGTTAACCGCTTGAGGAGAAAGAGAATAAGGGAGAAGGATTTATGGATTGGAAAAGAAAACTAAACCAGCTTTAACGCAAATAGTAACAATAAGTTGAAATATATAGAAAAACAGTATTGAACCCAACCTCCCTCATGGAAAATATGTCACCATCACCACTGACGTTGTGGAACAGGTACTGGGGAAGTCCTGGGCTAAGCGTCAGATGAGAACTGGATTCAGGAACACACAGATTGGGATTGAGGGCAGAAAGGACAGAGTCCTCCTTGGACTCTGGCCATTGAAGAAGTGAGCTTGACCTTCATGATCTCTCAGCTTTATACCGAGTATGATGTACACGGGATGGAATCCCTCGCTGGTCAGTTTAGGGTCACCTGTCCTGGCCACTCCTCCCTGCAGGTGCAGCTTTTTACTTTCTGCACCCTCAAGGTGGCACACAAGATTTAGCAGTGACCTTGGTCTGCACAGGAACAAGTATAAGCCAGAGACTTTCTGCACACCAGTCCCTGGTAGTAACTCTAAACATGGAGCATTATCACTGCTAGAAGCAGACACTTGTCTGCAAAAAAATGCCGTTAAATTCAGAAGGTGAAGTTACTTAGAAGAAACTTAGCTGAGAATTAAAATTATTGAACAAAATCAGTTCTGTTCTAATGCAAACAGGACAGTTACATAGCTGGGTTTCTCTGTAAGAAAATATTCACTGTCTCATGCTTCCAGATGAAGAAGACATTTTCCCTACCTGTCCATTGAAAGCTGAGCCACCAGTGTTACATCGGTATTGTCTGAAGCAGGCTCGTATTCATAATGTAGAAAATACAAATGAGTGCGATGGACAGTGAAACGCTCTCGACGAAATTCATAGCATAAGTCATCCTCGTCCAGCTCAGACAGCTGTTTCTGGAGCTATAAGGAAAGAATGGACATAAAGGTAGGTTATTTATGATCATTTTAGCAAATCGGAGAGAATGAGGAGGTTGGGAACTTGCAGCATGATGCAATGGGGAGTGAAAGTGGAACGTATAGAGTAGCAGTGTTTTCCCAAGACTTGCTCCTGCAAGTCACTGAACAAAAGCTTAGAAGAAAGCAGTTGTAAGTAAATCGATAAGGCAGAGAGACCACTGTACCATGGCCTATATAATGCATATATTATGTGTATTACATACTTTCAACATCCGGACTAGCAATGAAACAGTGAAAAATCACAAGTTTAACAGTCGCCGAGTTTCAGAGTTAACGCTCCAATGTGGTACACAATGTCATTCCTTATTAGAAGCAGTGTTTCAAACTACTCGTAGATGTTAACAGCTCCAGTAGACAAGATTCATCAGCAGATTAAGCTTGTATGTGCTGGACTGAGCAATTCCTGTCTGCTGCCTCTGTTGGAAAACAGTAACTGCTACTAGCAGCATGGACAGACAGCTGGAAGAGTCGTATCTTTAACTGATGATTATTCCACCTCTTGATATTTATGTAACTGCATCAGTTAGATTTTGCTATGAAAATATTCTTTCAACTACAGAGGTGCCAGAATTAAGCCTACACTTTTAGCGGGATTTATGCTTCTGGATATATAGTTTCAGCAATCCAAAGGATGGCAGAGTAGCAGAGAACAGGTATTTTTTTGGCTTTCTTAGAAACAAAAGCCCTTCAAAGTCAAAATGAGCATCACAAAGCAATCCAATCCAGAGTCGCTTCAGATGTAGCTTTAAGTGAATAAAAGTGTAGGTCTGGAGAAAGGAGGAACAGAAAAAACGACCAAATGTCTGTGCTGCTGACCAATTCCATCCCCAAATTACATCAAAGCCAAACAACTGGCTAGATTATTTAAAATTAATTCATTTAAAAGGAAAAATCTGTAAATTGCTGTGAAATGTACTCCAAACTGTAATGAATATAAATATATTGTGTTTACATGTCGAAGACAGCTCCATTTATGTTGCTCTATAATGTTGGTTATTAATAAAGGTACCATTTTTATTTTTTGAAGGCATCCTATAAGAATACAATTGTGCATTTACTAGCAATTAATAAAAATACTAACTTTATAGGAATTTTAAAAGTTCTGATAAAAATCACAGTGCACTTCCAAACTGCTTCATGCAACGTATTACTGAATTACAGACATTAATTTAGATTTAAAAGTCTCTTCTTTTTGCTCTGTCCAGAATGATTTAAAGTAATAATTTCACCATCTTCAAGCAAAAAAAAAAAAAAAAAAAAGGTAGGTATTTCTTGTTCTAATACTGTGTTAGGAAGAGCTGTTGTTCTTGGATCTATAAGCATAATAGTTGCCATTAACAATAATGCTTACAGCTGAATGCTTTCCTGTGAAGGCTGATGGAATAATTCTTGGTATTTTCCTGCACATCACTCTATAATCTGCTTTTGAATAATGGAAATACTTCCTTTGATTTCAATGAGTTTTGCATCAGGCTCTCATTCTTCTGTGCTATCGTTCTGCACAGATCCTAAAACATCCCTCACGAGAGACTCCTTTTAGAAGGAGGAGAGTCCGAACCTTGACAAATCTTTACTCGGGCAAAATGTCTATTAAATCAAGGTGTCCTTTGGTGGAATAGAAATTAGGGGTTCTTTTACATATTCTTGGAGTTTCACTCATTCTGCTTTACAAATCATTATCCAGTTGAGCCCATGCTTTATTTTTCAAATCACATTCAAGCAATATTTGAATTAAACCAAATATTTACAGCAGTGACTAGAAAGAATACTATATCTTTCTGTTTCTTTCTTGAAAAGTGACATTAGTATGCTTTAACAGAATTATCAAGGAGACAATTGAAATTTAAATGGTTAAAACAAAACCAAAGCACATTTCAGGGGTACCGCACTATCCAGCTGTATGTACAAATGACCAGGCGACAAGTTTATAATTGCACAGCAGCTATTAACCAGACAGTCACTCAATGACTATTAGATTACATTTGGGTTGCAAGCTAAGAGGTTATAAATACTTAATTAAGAGTTAAAGAATAACATTTGGGGCTAAGTTATGGCTTTACGCACTACAGATCCCTGAGTGGGGAAGAAGAGGAGACACTGCTTCATAGAGGCTCCAGTATTTTGATGGTGAAACCCAGCAAGTCACAGAATTGGTCATGGAGGTGAAAGAGAGTAGAGATCCCTTCTGCTACAGAGAAAGCGAAACACTGCTCTTTCTGCTGCATTTCATAGGTTCAGGGTTTTGTCTCTGTCCTGTCAGACTCTTTCTGAGCCTGCAGCTATGCTGACAGTCTGCGAGGTTCTCCCTGGCACTTCCCATGACTCATGCTCAATACTGTATGTAGCGTTGGGATCCGAGAGAAGCGAAGAGACAGCTGTGTCCTTACCCCTTGGAGAGCGCAGTCCCCAGAAGGACTGTGGGCATGCTGTGCTCTGACTCTCCCCCAGGCTCTGCCCCCAGCACTCTCCACTTGAATGCAGGCAGGTTGCCAGGGGGAAGACCAAGCCTAGGCTGTCAGAGATAATACGTGGGCATCACCTGACAGGATCAGACACACAGCTCCATCAGCACTTTGCAGGAATGAATGCTTGTGCAATCCTTACCTGCTCATACTATAAGCCTAAACTGCTAGGCAGTCTTAAGAACCATGCTCTGCAGGCTGGGCAAACACAGTTTACTTAAGGTATGCTCCTTCAGATTGGACAACCAAAACAGGATAGGCTGGGATTTGGCCTGTAGCACAGTCCCTGTGTATGTGGCAAGCAGTCTGCATTAAGGACAGGCCTATCCTGCAGTGGTCAGGCAACAGCCACTGGAAGGCAATAGCATGTGATTATCCACGTGAAAACTCTTCTCCTCCTGTAAGCAACTCTGGACATGCTAGGCACTCTGGATTTAGTCCAGTAAAACCCAAAAGCTCACAAGCTATCTCACTGAAGCTAATGGTACGACATGAGCAAATTATCAGGACCAATGGCTAGATGCTGCATAGTTTTATGCAGTTTAAGAACCCTTTTCACTTTCATTGTTCCTCTCATTCAGATACATTGAGAAATTTGTGCCCCAGTATCACATAAGCATATAAAGGCTGCTTCCTTTATATGATGAGGAGATACATACAATCTGTAAATACTTGCTGCACACAGTCATATGACATTTTTTACACGTATATTTAAAATTAAGAATGTTAAAGACGTACAACAACATTCAAAAGACGGGGAATTGTCTGAGACGGATATAAATATCCTTAAATTTATCTCTTTGTGCGTTACCTCATGTTATTTTTCAGTTACGTGATCACATCAAATTTCTCCAATGATAGAATCTCATCTACAGAATGCGTATTGCACGGATCCATTATTTACAGACAAAGAACTTACAGCTTGGTTTAAGGATTGCTCCCACATTGTGTCTTCCTGAAAAGATGGGTTTATAATGGGAATGCTGACAGATATATGCAAACAGATGCTTACTTAAATACAGTGCACAACCAAAATGAGGACTTTAATACAAGCTAGATTTGATGAAAAGATGGCATCCCCATTATGGACCCCTCCATTACACTTACAACAATGTGTCTAATACAGCAAAGACTTCTCATCCTCAGAGTGACAGCATGTATTCTCATAAGGGAGTACCTGCTTAGCATTCACTGCTTCTACAAGATTGTCAATTCTAAGAATACTTGCTGCTGAGCACGTGGGAAAGGTCACCTCTAGGAAACACTTGCACAGTTGAGAAAAGTATTCTTTTCAGACTATATACGGTAGATGTTCTCTTAGGAAATGCTGTAGTGGAAAACAGCAAATGCTTTCATTAGCACCATGATGTCACTTGTTTCAGAAATAAAAATGGCAGCCATGACGCACACAACGCCAAACCACAGAGACAAATACATAAAAATAAGTTACTTCTCTGGGCAACCAGCTGTGGCAGATGATCAGACTTCCTATCAGGGGAAGCAGTCTTTGAAGCCAGGCTGGCCACAGAGACACAGGCAGGTCACAAGGTATTCAGCTCTGTTATAAATCGTCCTGATTTACCCGGTCTCCTTGTCTGACTAATATATTTGTATGAGAGGAGGTGCTGTTTTCTAGCCATGTGATAGATGGTAGACCCATATAATACATGGCATACAACATGTACCTTTCCCCAGCAGCCTGGTTTGTCTGCTCATCAATCTCCCTTCCTAAGGCTGTTCCCAGTGTAAGCAAATTTGTGATTAGTTTCTTGGGTTTCTTTTAACTGCCATGTCACAGAAACAATTTACTTCCCATCAAAATCTACAGGATTTAATCTCAGATGAGATCAATCCAAAAATCCAGGATCATAAATATTTTCTTAGGGATTAGTGATATTTAACAAAACTACCAACAAACCATGTTCTGTGTCTGGAAGCTAATTAGGTCTTGGGGAAGGGGATAAAAGCCCTAATGTAGGCATCTCTCTCTCATCAAGTGTTTTAAGGTGAGGTGAGATGACACTAGGCTTAAATCTCTCCCTCAGTATCAAGCTAATACAACAGGTGCATCTTAGATGAAAACTTCTAACATTCAGTTTATCTTTCCTTCTCTTAAGGTGTGTGCAGTTATGATTCATAGCACAAAATAAACTCGGTTTAGCTGCTGAGATGAAAACTAACACCAGCCCAGGATGAAACCGTAATCTGGTTACAAACCGCAGCAGTTTCATCTCCTCCTGGGTAGCTGTCCCAGTTCCCACCAGCAGGCAATTTGGACTGCAACGTTTAGCACCCCCAAAGCGTGTGAGTTAACTGTTGCCTTTAGCATGGCATAAACAAAGCAGATGATAATGTAGGGAGGAGAGAACATTTGCCGAGTCTTGTTTGGGATGACCTACATTAAGTACTTCTGGCTTCTCCAGTGATGAGCAATAAAAGTCACACTAATCCCATGTCAATTAAACCTTTCTTTTTCCCACATCATAAGATTTTGTACATTTGGTATTGGTCAAATTGAGCCTTCTGTGACTGTCATGAGGACAAAGAGGACAGTGTCTGAGCAAGGCTACCTAGTAGCAAGAGGAATTTTGCTGAAGCATGTATAAATTAGCTAATTCTCTTGCTAAATAGAAGTAATGGCTTATCTTGACCACAATTAATCAGCACAATTAAGAATGTGATTTTTAGGCATGCATAACATCTTAGACAGTTCCGTATATATGAATTAAAACTTCCCTTGATCTCACCTGCTGATGTCAGACCTTAGTGGTCCTCTGCATCTCCTTTCCCCAGGTTCCTGCCAAACCTTCTTAGCTGAGTGGTTTCCAAAACTTCCCTGCAGCATAGGACCTCAACAGGTTGGTCTTGATTTTGTTTCCCTAAACTGTTACTAGCCCTGTTGCTTCTTGTGTGGCAAATTCCATAGCCTAAATTGGTGCCAGACATGTTTCTAGTCCCATGGTTCCTATTCAAGTAGTCTACCAAATCCCTATACCTACAGGCACCCACCAGTCCTTTCCTCTCACTGCTCCAAACACCCTCTCTCCAAAACTTATGCCTCAATTAACTCTTCCCTTTCTGCCTTTGATCTAACTTTGATCCCTTTTATATGTGAAACTGTTTTTTTTTTCTCCCCCATACTGTCCAAACATCTGTGAATGCAATGGATGTCTCTCAGAACAGAGACTAAATAGGTTTCTGCTCCTAGCTCTACTGTCCAGTCAGAACCTGGCATGGAGCATTCAGAAGAAACAGTAAGAAAAAAATGTCAATCTTCCTTCATCTGGGTCCCCTGACTGCAGCACGCTCAACTCTGCTCTGTCACCAGGATATATATAATCTGGTCTGACATATCCATGCACACTCCTGTGAAAGAGTGTCCTCCTTAAAGTTAAATAAAACACTACTGATGATGTGTAAACCATGACTATTCAGCATTATATCTTTTCACCAGCTTGGCAAAAGACATGTTTGTGGCCCAAAAGTCAGTTCCTTCTCTGAGATACAGAGTATTTCCATGAAGATGTCATCAGAACTTGTGGGAAAACCCTCCAAGCTTTCCCCCATGTTTTAATTTAAAAGGGGGGGGGGAGAAGAAAGGCATACCAGCATGACAAAAAAAATCCAGTCCACATGATCCCCCTTCCAGTAATATTATTAATGGTTGAAAGCAGTATAATGGCAACTTTTAGGCAACAGGATGGGCTACCAGCTCAACATTTAATAACAATAACTGTTACAATAATAGAAACAACACAGCTGTGGGAGTCAGAATTTCACCTAAAAACTGCATTATACCATCTGTTATCACTAGAGAAAGACCACGTTATCACGAATAGTAACTTTAAATCCCAGTCCTACCAGTGATGCAGGCTTCTGAAATTCTGCAGGAGCAAAGGGTACTCAAACTATCGGTCTGACTGCAAGTTCAGCACCATGATACTGACTTGGAAGCTCCCTTTGCGTGCTATTTTAGGCATTCAAAAATTGCTAAATTTGCTAGAGGAGTTTATACTACGCGGTACACTCCTAGAACGTCCCGCTCTTCTGGTGGCATTACGAGCTGGCATGCACAGCCATTTGCTAATATTAAGAATCACAAAAAAGTAAGTAAACACATATAAATAAGTAAATTGTAGTCAATAAGTATACAATAAACAAGTGTTTTCAGGGAGAAACAGATTTTTTTTTTTTTTTACACTTTGTATTGCTGATTAGAAAATCTGAAAATTAAAAATCTGCAGAGAATTTTTTTTCCTGTGTTTTCTGAAAGTCTGCTCTAATGGGAATCTACTGTTTTCTTCAACTGAATGAAATCAGGGATAAGTTTCCCACTGATTTTGCTCTGGGCTTTGGATTAGGACACAGGCTTCACTAATAGGGGACACCCCATTCAACCTTCAGATTTAATGCTTTGGCAGAAGTACCTGGTGAGAAGCTGTCTACAGGAAAGAAGCTTTATGAGAGTACTAAAAAGGCTGAGTGTGTGTCTGGGTGTTAAAATCAGGCTTACAGTATCTATCTCGTAGTGTAAGTAGAGAGATAGGTTAGTACACAGAAGATCCTGCTGAAATATTTTAGGCAGTACAGTAGGTCTTTTAGAATGAAATGCTGGACTGAAGCATTAAAAAACAACAGGAAATGTTAAAACTTGAGCTTATTGTGAGCTTTGCGTTCATGGGGTTCCATAAAATCTTCTGCATTGCATCAAATCAAAGAGAAGGAGTGAGAAGGGGGAACTAGCATGGAGTAAGTAGGATGGAGTGACTAAGGATGTGCTTCAAAGGCCACTTGAGTCAATGGCTGAGTTTACAGGAGGATTCGGCTCATATTCTGAATTTTCCATCCAGAATCTGCACAAAAGACAAAGGGGCGATTTGACATCAATTTGCAGAGAAGAGTCTGCTCTCTGTAAACTCGTTTTAGCACATACAGAATAAAGGGAACTTACAAATGCTACTCTATGCCAAGGAACATGGGGCAGGTTCCTGTCCACAGCCTGTCCGCCCGTCCCTGCAACACGCAGGGTCTTTAGCTTGAATATTTCAAGGAAAGGATGAAACATGTATGAACACATCGACATAGATATAAACATTTTTACATCAACAGAAAAATTACCCCGGTCAGTATTTCTTTGCCTGCAATATTTCAGTTTCTGAGTCCTACCTGTCCTGCTCGTTCCCATTTGTAATGTTTTGGAACCTAATAGCAGTGCTGTTTGGTGCAGCTGAAGATCAATAACTGACTATGCAGTAAAAAATCCACGGCCTTTACACCTCTTAAAATTCAGTCTGTGGTATTATACTTCCTTAGCAAACATTTTTTAAAAAAAGAAAAGTACTAATCCTTCCACGTGCATATAAACATTTAAGCACACATGCATGTGCACACACACACAGAGAGGAGTGAGACAGATTAATGTCCGATTACCTTTTAGACTAATGTTCCTTTACATCTCTCTGGCACTGTAGAGTCCTTACAAAGGGAAGATAAATAATTCATTTTAAGGCTATCTCAGTACTGATGAGAAGAGTAAAGGGGCTTTAGAGTCAGAACCAGCCCAACGGTACTCACTGCCACATTTCCTTTTTGTGTTTTACAGACATTTGCATTACAAATGAGATTCCTTAATTACAGGTTGCATTCTACATAAAAGATCATTACAAATACTAAACTGTAGAGAAGCAATGGCTGGCATATTGGAACAAGACCTTAAGGGGTAGATTCTGATACATCCAGACTGTGAGTGAAAGACTCACACCAAGCCACTGCTTCTTCCACAACAGGGCTCAACGCATTTAGTGCTTAAGTAATTCTCTCTGATTATAAGACCAGCAGAGCTACTCTTAACATTTTTGTCTGCTGGTCCACGGTGCAGAGAAGCACAGGCTGCTGAAGGAGCACCTTTTACCATATACAATGCCTAGCATAACAAAGCCCAATTGTGTTTTGGGGCTGCTAGTCGCAAGTCAGAGAAGAAAGGAAAAATAATAGGTATTACAATAGATCAAACAGCAATTCCTACTTTATACATACTTGACTTTGCAGAAATTATAGCCTTTATGTAACATATATACTTAGGAATCCTAAAGGAAATGTATGACTGCATCTTGTTAAACAAAAGGTCTGTCTAGCCAGGCATCCTGTCTCCAGCTGTGAGCTGGCTGCCTAAAGGGCAGTGTAAAAGTAGTGCGATTGTACAGCCATCCTTTCTCAGAATGCTCCCCTAGTCCTCAACTTGTGGTTTAAGGACTTTCTGCACCAAAGCTTAACAGTTCCTGATTGATTTCTTTCCATGACAAGTCACTTTTGAGCATATGTATATTTTTAGCAACGTTTCCTCCTGCTCAAAGCTTCCTTACATTGTGGGTGACAAGTCTATCTCTGCTTTCAATGTGCTACTTGCGGGTTCCACTTCTTGCCCGCTATTTCTTCCCTATGGGAGGAATGACAAACAGTCGTTCCCTGCTCACCTCACAAGATGTTCCACTTCTGAAGATTATCCTGCAATAGATCATGGGAATGTACTGTATTTTAATAGGACACCTGTAACACTGTATGTGCTACAGCAGACAGTGAAAGAAAGAGTGGTTTTCATGGTAATTCTATTCTTAGAGTCTCGTAACGACAAAGCTGACACTTGCTTTTTGTATTCTACAATAAAAAGGATATAGTCAAGTTTAGAGGGGAGCTTACATCAAGGGTAACTAATAAAAACCAATGTTGTCTCCTAAGTGACTACTCTTAAACTCTCTGAAGTTAAGATTCTTTTCTGTAATTGTTTTGACAGAAGGCTGTTAACTTTTTGGTGTCACTTGGCAAGTTGGGATGTATGTATTTTTGAACGTCTAGCTCATTCTTTTCCAGTATTTTTTTTTCTTTTAATTTATAAATGGAAGAATAAGTTACATTTCTTTTTCAGACACAAGCCATACCATATACCATATTGCGTTCTGCTTGTCTCGAATAAGAAACAGGCATGAAGAGTTAGTCATTTCCAGTGTCTGTCAACTAGATACAAGCTCAGGAAAATGAGCCATTTTAAACTTTCAGAACTGCCACTTTCAGCAGCAAGAACTTGCATTCACTGTGCACTTCTCTCCATCAAGTTGTTGTCTGAAATAAAACTGTTTATTAAGGACTTGAGAGATATGAAAATAGCAACAAGTCTGTGACTGCATTCATACTCTTCAGGATAATTTTAACCTGCATTCCTAAAGTGTGCTGAAGGTGTGTTTTGTTGGGTTTGGTTTTGGTTTTTTTGTTTTTCCAAATGCGCCCGTCTCCTTTTCTCTTCCTATTCCACTGTCTACTCTGTCTATTGAATCTTTACGTCTCTGACCGCCAAGACTCTTCCGGTCTTTTATCACGTTCAGTTCACTTGATTGTCTAAAAGCCTCTCACTCTTGAAAAGGTTTTTTTTTTCCTCCATTTGCTTTTGCTCTCATGGCTCTCTTCCCGTTCCCCCACCTCCCTGCCTGCTTCAGTCTCTCCCAATTAATGTTTGTCTCCATTTCTCATCGTTCCCCACCCTTTTCAGAAGGCAGTGGGATGGTGAAATACGTATCTGGGAAGCCATGCCTTGGGCTAAAATGTATCTATCTAATCTCTGAGTGCTGTAGTTAAAAAATTGGGAATGGCATCTCCTGTGGTCATTTTATCCACAGACTAAATGGAAACACTACAAGCCTCAACAATGCTATTGATTGACAATTGCCTCTTCACTGCTAATGTGTAACATGATACTGGCTCTGCTTTATTGATTTTTATGCAGAGAATATTATATATTTTAGAATTATAATTTTTTTCTTGAAGATCACATAAAATGTTACAGGTTCCTTTTTACTTCCTTCCAGACTACGCAGGCAAAATTGGTCCTTGGTCTAGAAATCTCCAGAGTACGCATTATACACAAGCAGCTTATATACATCTGAGTATAAACATTTAACAGTTTTTTACACAGGAATTATATGTACTAAGGCATACACACACATAAGAACATCTGTATGCAAACATCCTTGATTTCAAACACTTCCAATTCGTCTGAAAGGTTCTGATTGCAAATTATATGCAGATACACATAAATGCTGCTGTGTTTAGTTAAGGGTAGTGAAGAAAAAACCCTGCAGTCTTACAGACTCTGTGTACCTTGAAGTATCAACTCATTTTACAGTTTGCAGCACGGCAAAAACTCATAGACATAGATCGGGCAGTCTTGGTATTTTCATTTCTTCTTCATTATTAGTGCATTAGTATCTACTAGGCAAAATTGACATCATCGTATGCTGAACAAACACACAGCAAAGAACAAGTCCTTCCCATGGAAAGATTTAGGTCTAAGGGTGACGTGCAAAAAGGCCTAATGGAATTAAAAGACCAAATCCTCATTTTTATCTTGTGATGTTACCTTTGTTGGGGATTTTTAAAAGGCAAAGTAGACCAAGAAAAAGCAACAAAAAACAGTGGAGAAGAAGGATTAATATGACAATTTTACAGGCGAGGAACCGAGACACAGAGAGATTAAATGATTTGCACAGCATCACTCCTGGAATATGAGCACTGACCTCAATTCTCCTGAGTCTCTCCACACAGCACTACCCACACCACCAATTCTCTAAGTCTTCATGTAGCCTGTGCCTTGATGAACCACCCTTTAAATTGTTAACATGTAGTCATTCCACTTACGTTTTCACTGTTAACATCTGCTTCACTGGGGCAGCCAAAGAGTTCTCGTCTCAGCAAATTTCCATCATATTCCAGAAATGTCAGGTAGAGGTTGCGGAAAAACTCCACGTGCTTGTTTTTCACTCGCAGCTTCTTTGGCGAGTTCCAGTGAATCACCTCAGAGGGGGGGAAAAAACCAAAATAAATAAAAAAAGAGAAAATACATCCTGCTGTTAGAATACAGATTTGCTTTAGCTGCTCTTTTTATGTGCATTCAGTTTGCTCCCCTCCTAAAAGTAAAAAAACCCAACAACCTCAAAACTACACAGACTTCCTTCCCTCTCTTTTATCAGGAAGGCTTTGCTATGTCTTTCACAGGGAACTGCATACTCTACAAGTGATGTGCTTTGAAACTCTTCCACGGGATTACCTGCACCTTTGAGCAAGGATACTGCTCTAATTTGTGATGCAGCACCTCATAAATCCTGTCACAGCTCTAATCATGGACCTGATAGGTTATGGACTCTGTTGACGAAGGCAGCAGGACAAGGGATGCAGGGATGTAGATACTAAACATTAATCTCAGATTTCCACATGACTGTTTCAGCTAATGAAACTGATTCACTGATCCAGGCCAGGTAAACTCTTCTCTGGTTAGGTATTGAGAAGAAAAAACTTGAAATTAATTCCCATACCCATTTACACCCTTCTAAAAGGGACTGAATTTAATCTGACTTCATTTTTTGCCATTGCTTCATTTAAACAAGACTGATCTTGGTTGCATTAAAAGACACAGTGATGCAGTACAGTGTTTCACCCTTTGAATTCCAATTTCTAGGAGGTATTCAGTCTCTGTTAGTAGGAGAAGATTCTCACACTGGCCTAGATTTAACTCTAATACTGACATAAAGGGCCTGATTCTCATTTATATCAAGGCAACTTTGCACTGCTACCAGTGTGAACAAGAATGGGGCCCTAAGGAAAAACTAAGAGGGAGACAAAAGTGGCTTGCAGGAATGATTTCATCTTATAGAGACTATATTTTAGGCATAAGAAAAAAACCCCACCAAATGTTTTGTATTCAGTTTTATTTCTGTGACTTCTAAAGAGATTAAAAAAAAAAAAGTCTTCGCTGGGAATATTTCCAACCTAGGAGTTCTGGAGGTTCTCTGAATCCACCAAGTTAATTGCGTGAAGACACCGTGTCACTCGCACACAGCCACGGAGCTGCAACGCCAGCTGCTGAGCCACTCACACAGTAAGCTTTGCTCTGAACGTTGCATTTGTGGGAGGGAATGGACAGCGCTGCAGCGCAGCACGTAGAACCAAAGCAGCCCAGAGCAAATGCACACAGTTCCCTTGGTGTCAGCAAGGCAACTACACAGGAACAGGGAGCCCTCTGAAATTATGCTCTCTGTTGCTGAGTGAATGGACTGGAGGAGGAAAAAGCAGGATGTAGCCTGAATTCTTCCTGTATTAACTTCAGCAAACAATGTAAGTCTTTCCGCTGAGTATTTATACTGTCATAAAAGTTATGGCACTCTCTTCTACATACCCAACACCAATAACACTATCTCTATCCCTTCATGGGGTTTCATTGCTGAGGCTACTAGGAGGTCAGAAAACCACACATGCAGCTACAGAAAAGCAACTGTAGAGAAAAAAAGATCATTTCAGAAATTGACAAATTGCTTTTTCCAGCCATAGGAACACTTTAAATCAAAATCATGATGCATCTACACATTGTATAAATCTGGGAAATTATTATGGACAAAAAACCTCAGTGTAGGTATTTTTCCCAGGTAATTTCCCAGTGTTTTACATTGGTCCCTATGTTCAGAAGTGTAGCTTAACTGTGCAATAACATGTTGCTGCAATGTGTGTTGAAAATACAGACCATGAAGAAACAAAGGGAGCTTTAGGTAGGCTAGGACATACAACTTGAGGTGACAGATTTCCTCTAATGAAAAATGGATCTTCAAAATTTCCTTTCTTCGGCATATTTCATCCACTGCATTTAACTGCATCAAAAAGCATTAAATGAATGAAAAAAAAAAGTTCTCTCGACAACCAAATCTTACCTCGGGGAAACAGGCACATGTAACAGAAGCATAGGGCTGAAGAAATCCAAAGGGCTGTTTAACAGTTTTACAGGGTACTAGCATGCTTTTTTACAGGAAGGCACAGGATGGAAACTGTCTGCTGGTAACTTGCACTTATTTACAGGGGGTCAAAGAAAACTGAG